>JAPKLY010000397.1:160131-322736 GCA_026898435.1 Prunella vulgaris
AATAAATATTAGTAATATCATTTCGAGTTGTAAGCAATGGTGGAGACAAAATAAAAAAATATTTGATAGAGATTAGAATAAATGTTATAAAGGAAAAGGGGTAAGTGTTCGATTTTTGTTGGACAAATTATGGATTCCTCATTAAGATACCTCCTTAAATTCAAAGTTTTTATGAAAAGTGGGATAATGTGTAAAGTTATATAACTAAAAAAATTAAATTAGTTTGATTAAATGTAAAAGTAATAATATTTTATGCAAATATACAAATATTGTGAGAATAAAATTAAAGTAATAGTTTCTATTTGTAAGGTGTGAAAATAATTGTGGAACGTGCAGAAAAGAAAAGTGTGCAACAATTATAGGACAGAGAGAGTAATATATACCTGCCAATTTCCGATTATAATGGAAGTTGCTGGGAAATATCCAGCCTTAACTCTTTTAGACATAGTGTTTGCTTTTCCTTGGGATTTTGCATTACCCACACTCGTCCAAACCAAATCTAGGAAAGAATGCATTTTCTCCAATTTCAAGCCAATTGTACATAATTTTGTCGAAAATTTAATTTGTTGCATCTTTTCCATACAAATTTAAAATACATAAAGGTTAATTGAATGATTGTTCCAAACGTTTAAATATATTTCTTAATATAAATCTCAAAATAAACAAATATAATATTTTAGAAAAAATATAATAATTAAGAAAAATATAGTTTTAGCTTTACATAAAGACGTGTTTTAGTTTGTACTTAAATGCGCATGTATATACTTTTTTCATAATAAAGTATTATGCAAACTCCAAATCTTACAAAGAGAAGGGGGGAAAACCTGTAGGTGAGAGAGGCCGAAATTGTTGAAGATATATTGCTCGTCAAGATAACCTTGAGCAGATTGATCATTCAGAATATCCGACATAGATATTTCGTAATCAAATCTATCTTCATCTTCCCAATTGATACTCTGGTTACTTCTAACCATCTTTGTAGTATTATTTAGCTCAATTTGTACTACCTTAATTCTTGGTGTGTGTTGATACATATATAGAATTTATATATATAGGTGAGGAATGAGGCTTAAGCTGCCACACATGGACGAGAGAGAATTAAAGAAAAGGTACAAAAAAATGGTTGATAAAAAGAGAAAAAAAAAAGGTAAACTAAAAAAAGAAAAGTATCACGTAAAGATATGTATGAGATTATCTATAGAAAGATTTCAATAACATCTAAAAGTTTAGATAGAGAAATTTAGGACTATTTTAAAATCCACAATGTAAAGCTATATGTTTAGATTTCATTTGGTTCGTAAGATAAGTTAAGAAAAATTAAATTATCTTATCTAATTTGATGTTTGGTTTAATGGACAAATGTCCAAGATTAATAAAAAGCCCAAAACTAAAATTCAATTATCTTATAAATGAAAGATAATATTATCTTAGGGAAGAGGTATGATAATAATCTATTGTGTTTGTCTTTACTAATATACTCCTCTTATATTGGAAAGGAGAGTCATAATTCACTTTATTTTTGTTTATGATATAGAGGGCAAACTTGTCAATGGCATATCTTTTTATTATTAATCTTACAATCCAAACATTCATAATGAAATTATCTTAATCTATCAATCCAAACATACTATTTAGCTCACAAATAACAATCTCTAGATTACAATTTTTTCTAATCTATCTTGAGTTATTTATCTTGTCCATTGAACCAAATGAGGCCTTATGAGATTATCTATTTAAAGAATTCAATATCTAAAAGTTTAGATAGAGAAATTTGGGAATATTTCAAAATTCACATCATAAAGCTATATGTACATAAGATTATTTATTGAAAGAATTCAATAAAATTTGAAAGTTACAATTTTTAGAGAAGTGTGGAATCAATTTATTAATTTAATTTTTTTTTGAGGTGTTTAGATAGAGGGATTTAGGACTATGAATTTTAAAATTCACAACGTATATCTAGTTCACTTATTTGGGTAAGATATTCAAATTGATGAATTTTAAATATTTAGCTTTGACCCTAATTCAAATTGGAGAAATTTTAAAAGACAAAAACTTATATGAAACGTTTCACAGCGTGAAATGATACCATATTGTTAAATGGGTCATACCCATATCCATACAAAAACTTGCGGGTATTGCGACATCAAAGAGATCGATGGTGCAACCCAGGACTACAAGGCTTACTACGTACAGCTGAGGCTCAATACCAAAGCATAATTTTTATTATTATTATTTAATTAGAGATGTATTATAAATAGTAAAAATAAATAAATAAGAAATACATTTTATCCTATAGTAACATATGTTTGCCTAACACAAATTGGGGAGCAAATATATGTTACTATTCGAGCAAATGTGTGTTACAATTTTATAAAAAATTGTTATTTTGCATATATTCATTTGTTTTTATAGAATAAATAATTTTTAACATAATATAAGAGAAAAATCATGTGTGTTACTATAAGAAAACATATTGGTTTTTCATAAATATTTATTTAATTTTATAGAAATAATTATTTTTTATATAATAACACATAAAAAATAATAAAAAAGTATATTAATATATGAATCAATATACCTAGATTTAAAAGAATGATGATTAAATTAAAAAACATATATTTATTCTTATAAAAGTACATTTTCTCTTACAGTAACACCCATTTGCCAATATTGTAACACACATTTGTCCATATTGTAACACAAATTGGGGGAGCAAATATATGTTACAATTAGAGCAAATATGTGTTACAATCTTATAAAAAATTGTTATTTTGCATATATTCATTTGTTTTTATAGAATAAATAATTTTTAACTTAATATAAGAGAAAAATCATGTGTTTTACTATAAGAAAACATATTTGTTTTTCATAAATACTTATTTATTGGTATAGAAATAATTATTTTTTATATAATAACACATATAAAATAGTAAAAAAATATATTAATATATGAATCAATATACCTAGATTTAAAAGAATGGTGATTGAATTAAAAAACTTATACAGTAACACGTATTTGCCCATATTGTAACACGTATTTGCCCATATTGTAACACACATTTGCCCATATTGTAACACAAATTGGAGGAGCAAATATATGTTACTATTAGAGCAAATGTGTGTTACAATCTTAGCGAATGTGTATTACAATCTTAAGAAATGTTGTTCTATATATATATATTCATTTGTTTTTATATAATAAATCATTATTCATATAACACAAAAATAATAGGTGTGTTACTACAAAAAAATATATTATTTTCTCATAAGTATTTATGAAAAAAATTATATTTTTTGTAGTAACACACATTTTTTATTAGATTGTATGAAAAAAATGTTATTTCTACACAAAACAAATGAATATATGTAAAGAAAACAACATTTAATCTAATTGTAACACACATTTTGCTTATTAGTAACATGCATTTGACCAAATAGTAACATACCTGGGAGCAAAAATAAGAAAATGTATTATTTTCTCATAAGTATTTATGAAAAAAATAATATTTTTTGAAGTAACACACATTTATTATTAAATTGCATGAAAAAATGTTATTTCTACAAAAACAAATAATATATGTAAAGAAAACAACATTTAATCAAATTGTAACATACATTTTCCTTATTAGTAATATGCATTTGGCTAAATATATAGTAACGTACCTGAGAGCGAAAAAATCTGGAATCATAGTTGCAAATTTTTTTTTTAAAAAAGACCAAACCCGACCCGACCCGGTAGGATACACAAATTTTTTTAAATTTACCCGTTTCACGTGAGTGTTCCTCATTTTAAAATACTTAAAAAATCAATTTCATTTGAAATTTATGAATTCTTAAGATTTTCAAATCACTTTGATTTTAAATTACTATATCTAAACACAGTCTGTCACTCTAGATTATCAATAATTTAATAAGTGAGAATATTCTATCTCATCTAAAAGTCTAAATTTTTAGAGAGGTGTTAAATCAATTCTTTTATTTAATTTCTAGGACCACTATTATCATTTTCTATATTTTTTTTGTCACGGCTGCATAATAGATCTGTCCTTAAAATTTTCATTAAGTTTTTATAATTCAATATAAAATTTTGATAATATTATTAATTAATAGATATAAATTTTAAAAAAAATTATATACATAATTGTCATTGTTGAGTTAATCCACAAAATAAAATTTCTAAGTGAAGAAATTCCTAAAATGTTAGGAGATGTCAGAAAAAAATTGATTAACAAATCAATGTCGAACACATTTTTTATGATAAAAATAAACTTAAGCAATGATATATAACTGATGTGGGATAAATAGTAGATGAACTCATGTATTTCAGTAGATTTGTATGAGAATGCAAGGATATTCAAACAAAATAACTGGATTGTGTTACATTTCTTCCTATTATATCTATCTTTACAATTTTCACGACGCGCTCTTAAGCTCCAGACTAACAAAGAAAATAAAAAATTATGTTTAAATGGTAACATTTTCGTGATTGAGCTAGAACTCTCTTTTCAAAGATCTCTGAAACATACCACTTTCTGTAACAAAGAGGGGGACGCATGCAACCTTCTTTTAAAAGATTAATCGGTCTTTTTGACTAGTGATTTATGTTTGCACACAAATACACTTTCCTATAAGTGTACATGATCGTGTAGTAGGAATGTTGACTAAATTAATATTGAATCCTAGGGAAATGATTGGGGTAATAATTGAATCATATTGTATCCATTCTAGCATGATATTGAGTGGTTTATGTGCATTATTGACCCTAATGTGCTATACATTGTGTTATTCACCCTTGTTTGCAAGAAAGTTGTGTTTATATGTGAAATCAAGCAAAATGAGAAAATCGTGATTAGAGAGGATGAGATGACGTGATCCGAGCACATGGGAAAGCTTAAATAACTTATAGAAGATCCTAGAAAGCTTGGACGAGCCATAGGATAAAAAAACAAAAAAGTCAAAATCGGACGTCATAGAGTAAGCCTTGGCCCTGCACCCAGAGTTCATTGTCCGCGCACCCGTAGAAGGTCACTCGCGCATTTATGCTCTGTTATTGCTTTTTTTGTGCGCGCGACCAGCAGAAGGGCACCGCACGACTGAGCTCACTCGCGCGCCTGAAGAAGCATGTTCGCGCGCAAGTTCAGAAAATTTATAACTTAAGGGAAAAGTCGTCTTTTCACGCGTTTAATGAAGGGAAAAATGGTCTAAGCATTGAGGGCACTATAAATAATTCAAGGATCAAATTTTGGAGGGACTTCTATTCATTCCATTTCATTAGATAGTTTTAGAGAGAGATTAGGAAGTTACTAAGTGGGCGTGTAGATAATCTTCATACTTCTTTCTTTGATTTCTTGTAATCCAACCATTAGATTTATGATCCGTTCGGTTCATTAGATTCGTCTCGTTATTAGCTACATTCCTATGGTTCGATTTATTATTTGGAGTTCCGGATCAAGATTTAGCATTAGAAGGTATTTGGAGAGTTTTTCAATCACTACACATTTGGTAAGATTCTTGTAATTTTCTTTCATTTTAGTGGTAATGATGTATGATCTTAGCTTAATTGTTGATTTGTATTGCCAATTAGCCATGGGCTAATCTCTTGTTGCATTGGTGTATGAATACTATGGTGTAGTTTAGTGTCTTGTTAATCCTATGCATGAATAAGCGATCTTGATGAATTGAGTTAGCAACACATGAGAATTGAGTTAATTCATGGAAGTTATTAATTGAATGTTGTGCACACCAAGTGTTTGTATTAATACTTTTATGTCAATGAGAATTGCTTAGAAGCTAAGAACCTCTCAAATAGAGTATTAGGTGTTGTAGAGAGATCTAAACACTTGATAGAGCCCTTTAGCTTGATTAAGACATTAAGGAATCTTATGCATGCAAGGATTGATGGGATGCTAGATGAACTATATTTGAAGTACTCCAATGCATATCTCCCACACACTTGCTCAATTTGAAAACGGTGATAGTGAGAATATACTTTTTCTTGTTCAGAGTAGATAGAATCCAAGAACATTTTCTTGTTTTCCTTAGCTATTAACTTCGTAAACAACTAATTCTTGCTTAATATCGTATCATTTCCCTGAGTTCGATATTTTATTACTTTGTCAACTTGCCTATGCCACAACGTCCACGTACATTCGCGTGAAGCATACACGAAATAGGCAAACAAGTTTCTGGCGCCATTGTCGGGGAAACGGTTACATTGTTAAGTTAGGTTTGTTGTTTACATTATTTTTCTTGTTTTCTATATTGGAATTTAATTATCCTTGGTGAGTGTTGATACTTTTTTATTTTTGTAGGATTGAGCAAACTTGAAGATGGACGAATACAACCACTACTCGTATTCTCAATAATACATTCATCCTTCTAGATCCTACACATATCAACCTTACCCATACTCAAATCAAGATTCCTACCATCAGAAATACCCATTCCAAGACACATGCTCCTAAAACCTATCACCTCTTATACCTTATCATCAAGAAGAATCTCCTTCAAGGAACAACAATGACACTCTATCTCATATAGTCAAGCAACTAGAAGAGATGAGAAGGGAAGACACAAGGAACTTTGAGAAGACCAACCGGAATTTTGATGAAATTCGCAAAACTCATGGGGATCAAATTAAGAGCTTGGAGATCCAATTGGGTCAATTGACCAAGTCATGTAGCCAACAAGCTCTTAAAGGTAAGTATTCTCTAATCCAAGCTAAATCTAGGGAGAGTTGCAAAGCTATAGAGTTGAGGAGTGGGAGAAGATATGAGGGGCCGAAAATACCTACTCATGATGAGGTTTTGGAAGAGGGGGTAGAAGATGAAAATGGTGAGAACTTAGATGATGGAGTTGGTATTGAATATGATATTCCATTAGGTGATGTACATGAAAGGGAAGTGGAAAGAAAGGTTGAAAAAGGGAATGTGGATGAGAAGGGAAAGGTGGAGATATCAAAAGTTTTAAAGGATAAGTTGGATTATAGGTTTAAGAAGTTATTTAGGTGTTCAAAAAGCTATACGCTAATATGCCTTTTCATGAAGCAATAGAGCAAATGCCGAATTACACAAATGTTTTGAAAGATGTGAAGGCTAAAAGAAGGAGGATCAATGAGCCGAAGATGGTCAAGCTCACTCAAGAGTGTAGTGATCTTATGAGGAGACATTTACCTCAAAAGCTTAAACATCCCGTTAGTTTCACTTTGTCATGTCAAATCAAAGGTAGTAAGGATATGAAGGCTTTGTGTGATCTTGGTGCTAGTGTGAACATGATGCTGTTTTCCATTGCTCGTAGATTGGGACTTCAAGATTTGAAGCCTACTTTGATTGAGCTACATTTGGTGGATAGGTCAAAGATGAGACCTAAAGGAGTATTGGAAGATGTGGTAGTTCATGTTGGGAAGTTTTTATATCATGTGGAATTTGTAGTGCTAGACATTGAAGAGGATGATGATATACCCCTTATTCTTGGGAGGCCTTTCCTAGCTACGTTGGATGCTATGATCAATATCAAAAGAGGAGAGGTTACTTTGGTGATGAATGATGAGAAAGCAACTTTCTCTATTCATGATCCTTCCAAAAGTTCCCCAAGTAAGGTGGTTGGCAATGTCATCAATCTTATCGGGATGACATGGTACAAAAGAAAGAGGACGTAAAGTCACAAATTCTTGATTCCAAGAGTGATGTGATTGTGGAGGAACACTTTGAGAAGAGGAAGAAGATCTCTTTAGGGAACCGAAAGAAAGAGAATGAAGTTTCACATGGGGGTAGTTCTTGTTGGAGAAGGAAGGATAGCACAACTCATTGCTAGACTTGTCGATTTCAATCCTCCTTGAGCTTTAGTGCGTCCGGCTAGGGGACGTTAAATCCAAGTGCTAGATTGGAGGCAACCCATCCATTTGTATCCTTTTGTTCTTCTTATTGATTGTTTGATTTTTCTAGTTTTCTTGATTAGTTGCTTGTTGTGTTTTTGCTTGTGTTATTTTGTCTTGTAGAATTGGAAGCAAGGGTGCCATTGCTAACAAGATCATCAATTGAGGTAGTTTATCTCCTATTTTTATTGGGAAGAGTCAAGAATAGTTTGGGGGAGTGCATTTTATACTTGTTTTGATTGATTCTAGGTTTTGTTATGAGAATTGTGATTTTAATTGGGTAATGAATGCATTACAAATTATATATTCATCACTCTTACCAAACTTTTAGGATTCATGATCCGAAAAAGTTTGGGGGTTGTGCTCGTTTTTCATTTTTGATTTGTAATGACATTTTATTGAAGTGTGATGATTGGTAATGATATTTGTGGAATTTTAAGTTGTGGTGTGTAGAAAAAGTGCAAGAAAAAAGTCTAATTTGATCATGATCCGAAAATGGGAAGATGAGCATTTGGTCGAGCATTCGAAGTAGGGTGATCGCGCAGATCCAAAAGGCTGATCGCGTGAGCTTAGCTGGCTGGTCGCATGAGCCAGGTTCGTGCGTCTACAATTCATTGATTGCGTGGCTCCAGCTTTGTGATCGCACACAAGGTAGTCATTCCGGGTCTTGGGTTCAATTTTCAAGATTCTGAACCACACTTTCTATGTTGACCCACTCATACACCTCATATATAAATAGCATTTCTCACACACAAACACACACTTCTCACCTCATTTTCTTGCAATTCCGCAACAAAAACTAAGAGAAGTAAGAAGAGCAAAATTCTCATATCTCAAGCATTGCAATTTTCCTTCACAATTACTTTCATAGGTATGTTTGTCTTACTCTCCTCTATCTATTTCTTGTATTTTGGTAGAGATTCTATGGTTTAATTGATAGGAATAAGAAATCCATTCTATTTAGTTTTCTTGAGCAAAATTGGGGGTTTTTTATTCTATGCTTATAATTGTGCAATTGATGATGAATTTTGGCTCTATTGATGATGGGTAATCCAATGGGAACCCAATTGCATGTAAATTTTGTGATTTTGGTGATGAATTGAAGGTTGAAATTTGAGGGTCTTGCATGGTGACAAATTTTTGAGAATTTATTGCAAAATTGATAATTGTTTCATGTATTCATGCTTGGTGTTGATTGATATATCTTAGGAATGAAATGGGTAGAGTTAATTTCATGAGTTCACCTCTTGATTTTGGTAAATTGAGGTTTAATTGCATTTCAACTTGAGCATGAATAGTGAACATGAATAAGAAAATTCTTGATTATTTGCTACTTGTTTCAACCTTAGCTTGCTTATTGCATGATATTGTGATGTTTGTATTGTTAGTATCTTCCTCTTGTAATGCCTTGAATGATTGATTGTAGGAAATGTCTAGAAGTGGTAAGGGCAAAGCTTCAAGCTCTAGGCAAAGCAAAGGATGGAATGATCCTACCCTTGAAGAAGAGTGCTTAGAGAATTGTGGATACAAACCTTCTACTTTCGGGATCTATCTTGAGGATAAGGTGAAGTTCTTCAAGGCTTTCGAATAGGTGGTCAAGCTTGATTTCCACTTATCGAGGTACTTCCATAAGGAGACCATGAATCTACACTTTGAAGATGATGTGGATGATTTGTTCTCTAATATTGGATGGAGGGGTTTGCTTGAGGTAAATCACAACTCCTACATTACCTTGAACATTGAGTTCCTTAGTACATTCAGGGTCAAGGAGTTGGATGGAGTACCTATTAGTATGAAGTTCCCACTCAATAATAAGGAGTATAGCTTGACTACTAAGGAAATCAACCGATTTTTCGGTTGTGAAGAAGATGTTGGAATACACCGATTCTACTCGAGGGAGAGGTTTGTCCAAGAACAAGAGTTTTGGAGCAAGATTTCCAAGGGTAATGATGAATATGTGGATCAACACTATAGATCTTCTAAAATTGCCAACCCGATCTTAGCCTACGTGCACAATGTGTTAGTTAGCACCACTTTTGCTAGGATGGAGAGTAGCCGGGTAAGAAGTTAAGAGCTCTACATCCTCTACTCGTTGGTTTATTCGAAGAAAGCCGATTATGGGGCTTACTTATGCAAGAATCTTATCGGGTAATCTTCCAAGATTAATTGTGCTTATGGTGGGATGATAACTCACATTGCTCTAAGTGTGGGTTGGTGTTTGCCAAAATCGTGTGCTCTCACGCAAGTGTACGTGGTCGTCGTATACATGGCAAGTTAACCAAGTAATAAAAATATCGAATTCAGGAAAACGGTACGATATAGAGCAAGTAGTGTTGTTTCTAAAGAAATAGCTAGGAAAGCAAGAAAATAGTCTTGGTTTATATCTACTAAATCAAGAAAGAATTAGCAAAAGTCTAACTATCACCTTGTTTAAAGATGAGCAAGTGTGTGAGAAGTGCATTAGTGTAATCCCATTATGGTTCATTTAGTGTTTATCAATCCTAGCATGTGTGATACCCGAGTTTCTCACTACTCATTGACCAATATATTTCATGTCTAGTGTGCATTTAAATTATTTATGTGTTATGCATTATGTGTACTTTAATTAATTATCATAATATTTGCTATTGGAATGCATTTTATATTACTCATATGTTATTTGTGATGTTGTGCTAATTATTCTACTTTTGAATGTTAAATTATTTATTGAATTGATATATGTTTCTATTTGTTAATTAATGAGAATACCCAAATTTAATTTATTTTATTTTAGACTCTAGTGGGATGTTTAGTCAAAAGGTGTCCACACGCAAGTGTACGTGATCGCTAAATCGTCATGGCAAGTTGACCAAGTTTAATATTTATCGAACACAGGGAGATGGGGTCTAGTAAGGAGAATTGTTGTTTCAATTGGAAAAAAAACAAAGCAATAAAGGAGAAAGGTATCTATTGTCTACAAGTGCGTCAAAGTGAGCAAGTTGTGAGAGATATGTGCTAGTGTACTATCCTATGTTTCATATGGAGAAGTGTCACTTAATCGTGCAATGAGGTATTATACAATCAATTGGCAAGACACTCTTTACATGTAAAAGGTCTCCCAAGATACACATTAGAGCCTCTAATTGTTCTTCCAATTCACTATAGATAATTCTCACTATCTTAGGAATTTAATCAAACACTTAGCATGCATTGACCTAATTCTCACTATCTTAGGAATTTAATCAAACACTTAGGAAAATAGCCCTACTCTCGTATGAGACTAACTCCCTAATGGCCCTAGAAATCAATTATGCATACCAAGCATTCATACAATCCATCAATGTAGAGAATTGATCATACAACAACGCATAGCATTCTAAAGATCAACATGATCACCACATTACTCCATAGGAGTCATACACCAACACATAAAGGAATTAGCCCATGGCTAATTCAGTAATCATAAGAACAATTAAGCTAGTAACAATCATCATTATGCAAGAAATGTAAAGGAATGTAGAAAGATTACCTATTAAAATTAAAATTGGAAAGATACAAGTTACCTCTAAATGCTATCTGACAATCCAGCAATAGAAAATAAAATTCAAATGGTAGGAACGTAGCTCTAGCTGAGACGAAGATGCAGGAGTTGACGGATCAACGATCAAAACGGTAGATCAAAAGTTATAGACGAAATCGTAAGAAGAATTCTTATGAACCCAACTAGTAACTACCTCTTTCTCTCTCTAATCTAATCTAAGAACTCACTAATGACTTGAATTATGACTTAGATGCCTTGAGAATATGATCCTTGGAGTATTTATAGTGCCTATAATGTTTATTCCAAAATGTTTTTCATTAAACGCGCGAAAAGACGAAACAGCCCTCGAAATTGGGTCCAGCCGAGCCATCACACGAATGCACAACAGTGGCCGCACGAGTCCGGATTCATCCGAGCATTCATTCGCTTGTCAGTGCCCGAACCAGAGATTTTATGCACGAATATGGCTCGTCGTCGTATGAGCCCGGCTAGTCGGCGCACGAACTAAGCTTCGTCTCGTCCGATAAATCCTCGACTTCCTCGTTTTTTCATATCTTGAGTTCTAGAGCTCCGATTGACTCGATTCTTTTTCTGTTGCGACCCTCTCTTCAAATTCTTCGACATGGTATATCATTTTCCTCCATTGAATCAACTCACAATTTCAGGACTTTTACGAACTTGCTCGTCTTTTGCCGATTTTGCTCGTTTTCACTACAAAACACAACTTTCTAACCAAAAAGGGTTAAATGCACAAAGTATAGCATTTAAGGTTCAAATATGAACATAAGCACATCAAAACCATGTATAAATGGATGCAAAAACATGCAATTATGACCCTAATCACACCCCTAAACTAGATTGTTGCTCGCACTCGAGCAACAAAGCGTTAAGATAGGGGAATAATTATATGTATGAAGCATCAAGAACAAGATCAATGCCATAAAATCATCACTCAATATCTAGAAAATCTAACACACAATATCGTCCACTTATCTATCAAAATCACATCAATTAGCACAATTATCAAATCAATGAGTCATGATCCTCACAAGATAGGTGTTTCACTCAACCCTCAAGTGTTTAAGCTCACTCAATCATCACATCACATACACACACTACCATAAGCTTGGCTTAAGTCTACATTCTCCACCACTTGGAATGACAAATCAATCACACATCAATGAGGACTTTTAAAGGTTGTAGTGTTGACTCTTTGGTAGGGAAGGAACATATGGGTAAAAGTGACTAAGTATGATTAGTAAAGCATAGAAGGAATCAAAGTAGAGATCATTCACCTCTTCATACAAATAGCTACCTCTTCATGCTCTTTCATAATCACACTTCAAAGAATCATTCTTCCTTTTTTGGAAACTTGTGAACATATTCACAACACTAGAGTCAAACTTGACCATAATTTTTCAAATAGTCAACCTTTTTTTTAATTTCTTGCATGCACTTGCCTTTGAACCTTCTTTTCATATCAATCCATGCATAGGATTTCTTTCCAGATTGGCCACCAATTTCTTCATCATATCACCAATCTTCCTTTTCACTCTACTAATCATATGGACAAGAGAGTTCCAAAAAGGAAGTAAAATGGCTTAAAGTGTGGTTAGCCAAATGAAAGGATAATAGGCACAAAATGGTAAACAATGGATATCAATATCAATGGTAGGCTCATAGGGCAAAGTAGCTCAATATAGATCAAAGAAAATACCTCATGTCATGTCATGTGAAATCATTATCTAGTGTAGCCTCGAATAAGACTAAAGCCAAGTTCTAGAGTATAATGCACGTGTGTGGAACTCATATCAAGAAATGTCATCCGTTCAAGATAAATTGGCTCAAATCTCACGGGTAATGGTGATCAAGACTCAAATCATATCAAGAATGCTCATATCAATGAAATTTCAAGAATTATGAAATCAAAAGTATCAAAGATAAGACAAGAATCAGGCAATAAATCCACTACACTAATCATGACTTTCAACTCATCCATACAACAATAAACATATCTCATGCATTCACCACTCAAAGCAAACAACAATATGACCAAAATAACAAGCAAAACAAGGCCTCACAAAAGCATATGGTCCAAAACATTAAGGAAGCACTAAAAATCTATATGAGAATAGCATTGCGAAGAGAATGACGAAACGATCACACCCCCACAAACTTTTTTGGACCAAGGGTCTAAAAAGTTTGGCAAAGAAGTGGAGACAAGAACAAGCAATGCACAATAATAAAGTTCAAACATAATAGCATCATCAAAATAAGATCAATAGTCAACATAATCCATCACAAAAGCAAATACCAAGAGAAAGCTGACTAAAAATCCAACCATAATCATTAAAAATCTTACAAAACCAAATAAACAACGAATTCCGGGTAGAAGAAAGAGATAGAGTTAAGAATGAGTTACCCATCCATATGAAGTTATATAGAAATCATCACTTCATGAAGGTGGATAACTAGGCGAAGTAACATTGCTCTTCTCAATAAACCAATCCATCATCCTCTTTTTAGTCTTTTGCATCTCTGCCATAATTTTACACATAGAGGACATATCAGCACGGATAGCCGTCACATCGGATTTAAGAGCAAACTGACTTTCCCTAAGGATATTCACTTCATGTCTAAGAGTTTGAAACTCTTGACCCCTTTCAATTTCACTCTGCCTTCTATCCTCCATTCCATTTCCCACTTGCTCGTTATTAGATCCTCCTCTCGAGTGACTTTCCACCCTTGCTCTTTTCACCATTTGCTTTCCTTCATGAAACTTCCTTGCAATCTCAAAGTGTGACGAGCTGCGAAATTTCCAATTCTCTCCATTCTTTATTCTGAGGAATTCATAATCCACCAGTGGAAATGGCCACTCCACACATGGTAAGCCAACGATGCAGTGAGTGTTTCCTTTCTTTGTGAGAATATTTGATCTCAACAAGTGTTGTGGATCAAGATAAAAGCACTCTATCCCAATTTCACTCGGCTCCCATCCAACTTTCCTTGCTAAATGGGCGATCATTCCTCCAAACGTGCAATCTCCTTCAGAGTAAAGATTGGATAAATTCATGCAAAAGTAGGCTCCAAAGTTAGCCTTCAAACCAGTGACCATTGAGTAAAGAATGAAAAGTTCCTCATGGAGCACTTCCTCTGTGTTTTTCCTAGCGAAAACCGTATTTGCTTGGATAATATGCACATAAGTTAAAATTGGATTAGCAATTTGAGTTGCTTTTGAGTGTTGGGCTCTGAACACTATGTCATCATCATTAGCAATTGCTCTCCACAATGCTTGGTCTTGCACAAACCTTCCCTTGATGTAAAAGTTAAAAAGTGGAGCATCTTCTTCACAACCGAAGATTCAGTTTACCTCTTGCATGGTCAATGAGTGGGCTTTGTAGTCAATCTGAAAATAGATTCTAGTAGGAATACCACTCTCCTTCTTGACCTGGAAGGTGCTGAGAAACTCGATATTAAGCTTCCTGTACGAGTTATTGTTGATGTTCAACAATCCACTCCATCCCACATTAATAAAGAGATCCTCAACATCGTTCCCAAAATTTAGGAACTTAGTGGTCTTCTTTAGAAAATATCTTGTGCTGTGAAACTCCATATTGACGAATCTCCCGAATTTGACATAAAAAACCACATTAACTCCAAAGAAGATTTGGTATGTCGAAGGTTTGACATGGCAAATTTCATAGCATTCCTCCTCTAACCCAACATCATTCTCATTCAAATTTTGGCCTTCATACCTTCTCGAACTTGAAGCAATATCCTTACCTTTCTTAAGCATGGCCTACAAGATGTTAAGCATGAGCAAGATATATAAACAATGAGCTTAACCATCACATTTCCAAGAGGAATTCTATACATGAGCAAGAGAAGAACAATAAACTCAAGTTCTCATCATCATTCACTAAGTAGAATAGATTGAACATAATGGGTCTTATTCTAGAATCAAGGAAATTATGCAACTCATAGTCATGCCAATGTCATACATCAATGAAACTTCAAGTAAGCAAAAAACATAGGTGAATTAACATCATTAACTCATCCTAACATCAATATATCCATACCCATTAACAAGTAGCACAACATTATCATGACAATCAAAATTTAGAATAAAATTTCACAAAATTCGTCAGTATGCCTACCCCCAAAATTTCAATCCTCAATTAAGTCCAAAATTCACCAAATTGGCATGCAATTGGGTTCCCAATGGATTACCCATCATCAATAAAGCATTATTCTATCATCAATTGCTCAAAAATAAGCTAGAATAAAAATCCCCAATTTAAGCTCAAGAACCCTAAAATTTGAATTTCTAATTCAAGACAATGCTACCATGGAATTTCAATAAAATTGCAAGAAATAGAAAAAGTAGAGTTAGATGAACATACCTTTGGAAGGAATTGATGAAAGAAATTAAAGAGCTTGAGAAATGAAAATTTTCCTCTACCTTCTTCTTCTTGGTTTTTAGAGAGAATGGAGTGCAAGAGTGAAGTGAGAAGTGTGTGTTTGTGTGTGAAATAAGTGGGAAATAAGTGTAAAGAGTGAGTGGACAAACCTAGGAAAGTGTGGTCAAAGTTGGACCAAAATTGGTCAAAACCGGAATCCAAGACTTGTCCGTACGAACCGGTGCTGCCGGCCGAACGAACCGGACTCGTGCGAGCACTCATGCGGTCCTCAGCGACCGAACCAGTGGACCGTCGCACGAATCGAGCTTGTGGGCGCACGAATCCATGCCTTTGGTGCACGAATCCGAGGCTTCTTGGACCACTTCAAATTTTCCTCCTTTTACACATTTTTCAAGCAATTTTCTTCCATTTTCCTACACAACACAACTTAAAATTCCTCATCAAATTAATCAAGAAAATGAACAATTAATCACGAATCACACCCCCCAAACTTTTTCGGATCAAGAATCCTAATAAATTTTAGAAATAGTGATTAATCAAGAAATTCAAGCTCAATAAACCATTCACACTACATAACAACTCCTAAACCAAGAATTTATCAAATCCTTTAAACAAAATATGCTCCTCAAATATATTCTTGCACAAAATAACACAAAATCCACATAGAGCAATCAATTCACAAAATCAATAGGCTAAAATGGCATTCAAGCTTCTATCCCTAAAATCAACAAACAAAAAACTAACATAAAAAATAAAAGTAAGGATACGAAAAAGGATATAAGGGTGGGTTGCCTCCCACCTAGCGCTTGGATTTAACGTCCCCTAGCCGGACACAATAAAGCTCAAGGAACATCAAAATCAATAAGGGTTAAGTGACTTACATCACTCAATTTTCTTCTCCAAAAACATCCATTCTTCACCACTTTCTTCACCACTTGTTTTACCCCCTTGTCTTCATTCACTTTTTTTCTCTTTTCAAAAGGATCATCAACACTAAACGTACTTTTAAAATCAAAATTATTCGCAATTACCTGTTCATCATCTCGTATAACTTTGCTCACCTCTCCTTCTATCTTCTTTGGGGAACTCTTGGAATTACTATGGATTGAAAAAGTAGCTTTTTCACCATTCATTCCTAGAGTAACCTCTCCTCGCTTGATATTAATCAAAGCATCCGATGTAGCAAGAAAAGGTCTCCCAAAAATGATAGGACTCTCAACATCTTCCTCAATTTCTAGCACTACAAAGTCAACGGGATAAACAAACTTACCCACATGAACGACCACATCCTATATCACTCCTCTTGGTCTCACTTTAGAACCATCGGCCATTTGCAAACTCATTTTCATTGGCTTCAAGTCATGCAAGCCCAACCTTTTGGCCGTAGAGAGTGGCATCATATTCACGCTTGCACCTAAATCATACAAGGACTTCATCTTCTTACTTTCTTTAATATGGCAATTCAATGTAAAACTCCCCGGATCTCTAAGCTTTTGTGGTAGATGATTTCATATCAACTCACTACTCTCTCGAGTGAGCTTGACCATTTCCGATTCATTATCTTTCTTCTTCTTTGCCATAGCATCTCTCAAAAACCTTGTATAATTCGGCAATTGCTCAATAGCTTCATGAAAAGGCATCTTTGAGTACAACTTTTTGAATCGATCATCAAGTTTATCATTCAACCCTTTTGAAATTTCCACCTTCATCTCCTTTTCCACTTTCCCTTCTTCAACCTTTCTTTCCACACCCCCTATTTTACCTACGCCCTCAACTTTTTTCTCTTTTTCCATCACCCTTTTCTCTACCCCCAAGACTTTCTCAACACTCTTCTCCAATTTCACATTCTCACAACAAAACACTTCCTCCACTATCTCGTCATGAAACAATTTCAAAGGATCATTCCCTACCACCTTCTTTGCAACCTCTACACACATTATTGAATTACAATGCTCTCGAGGATTAATTTCGGTGGTAGAAGGGAACTTACCCTTGTTGACTTGTGGACTAAAAAAAGAAGCAATTTGCCCACGTTGATATTCCAAGCTCTTAATTTGACTTGCTTGTGTAGAGTACAAGTCATCAACCTTTTTGTTCATTTCACTATTCATCTTTCTAAATTCCCCTTCAAAATTATTAATCTTCTTCAAAATCAATGCCAAGGTGTCTTCAATGCTTCCCTTACCCTCATTATTGGGCGGCTTTGACCCCGGATCAATCCCGCGTGGCAATTGGATTGCCCCCTTAGCATTGGAATATGAAAAGTTCTTGTGCCTTCTATTCGGGTTGTAGGGAGGATTGTAGGAAGAATTTCCTTGATTAGGATACGGACCCCCTTGTTGTCTAAAAGGTGGAGCAACGTATGATGTCCTTTGATTACTTGGAAAAGAATTGTTGTATTGAGGACGACCCATGTAATTCACTTCTTCTTGAGTAGAGGTAGTAGGAGGAGGAATACTTTCGACAACACTTACTTGCATAGGAGCTGGAGCTTGGTTTTGGTTTTAGCCTCCATGGACCAAGTTCAACACATTTTTCATGTTTTCCTCAAGAAGTGCAACTCGATCACCCGTTCCATTATTGGACTCTCTTTGAAAAACATCATTTGCAGCTATATTTTTTATGATCTAGTTGACTTGACGAACGGTCTTTGTCCAAACCGAGCCTCCAGCACAAGAATTTAAGTAATTCTTAACTCCTTCATGCAATCCTATGGTAAATGTCAAAAGAATATCTTCATCCCTCAAACCATCTTGAGGATAAGCCAACAACAAGGTTTGGTACCTCTCCCATGCACTAGATATGGTTTCTCTAGCCTTTGGTCGGAAATTCTTTATCTCTTCCCTCGCCTTTAGCATCTTTGATGGAGGATAAAATTTCTTGAGAAATTGGGAGCTCAACTCCTCCCATGTGGCTGCTTTCGGATTCATAGATCGAACCCATGGTTTAGGTCTCCCAGTCAAAGTAAAATTGAAGAATCGGATCTTCTTCTTACTATCCGACATCCCTTTATACTTGATCGTGTCACATATCTCCATGAAGTTATTAAGGTGAGCGTTTGGATCTTCTCGATCACTCGATCCTTCAAAAGGAGATTCTTTTAACAACTTCAAGAGATTCGTATTAAGCTCAAACTTCTCAACATCTATTGGTAGTCTTTCTATCCCATCATAATGCTCATTAACCCTCAGCTCAAAGTAGTCACGCAACAATGGTTCATGGTTTTGAGGTGGGTTTACGATTTGTGGTCTTTGGTATTGAGGTTGTGGTGGGTATTGATAGTAAGGATAGTTATGTGGTGGTGGTGGATAGTATGGTTGGTTCATTGGGTAATTTGGGTAGTTGGGATATTGAGGTGGGTAGTAAGGTTGATTTGGTGGTGGATAAGGTTGGTAATGATTTGGTATAGGTTGTGGTTGTGGAACCTCTCTTCGAGCCAAGTGCTCCTCACCATGATGCACTAGTTGTCTTAAAGGTTCTTCTTCTCTAATTTCATCTCGAGCTTCATTCATGCTATTCTCCATGTTCTCTTGATTCAATCTAGCTTCTCTTTTCTTTCTTCGTAGACTCGTTTCAAGGTCCAAATCAAAGGGTAGTAGGTCTCCCCCTTGACTCCTTGTGTGCATATACCTACAAAGAAACAAGTATCAAACTCTCACAGTAATAACCAATCGAAAATAAAAGAAACAACAAACAATAATACAAAATAGTCGTCTCCCCGGCAACGGCGCCAAAAACTTGTTTAGTCAAAAGGTGTCCACACACAAGTGTACGTGATCGCTATATCGTACACAGGGAGATGGGGTCTTATAAGGAGAATTGTTGTTTCAATTGGAAAGCAAACAAAGCAATAAAGGAGAAAGGTATCTACTGTCTACAAGTGCGTCAAACAAGTAAACTACCTATCACCTTGGTTCTCAAAGTGAGCAAGTTGTGAGAGATATGTGCTAGTGTACTATCCTATGTTTCATATGGAGAAGTGTCACTTAATCATGCAATGAGGTATTGTACAATCAATTGGCAAGCCACTCTTTACATGCAAAATGTCTCCCTAGATACACATTAGAGCCTCTAATTGTTCTTTCAATTCACTATAGATAATTCTCACTATCTTAGGAATTTAATCAAACATTTAGCATGCATTGGCCTAATAGCAAGAAGATTTAGGAAAATAGCCCTACTCTCGTATGAGACTAACTCCCTAATGGCCCTAGGAATCAATTATGCATACCAAGTATTCATACAATCCATTAATGTAGAGAATTGATCATACAACAACGCATAGCATTCAAAAGATCAACATGATTACCACATTACTCCACAGGAGTCATACACCAACACATAAAGGAATTAGCCCATGGCTAATTTGATAATCATAAGAACAATTTAGCTAGTAACAATCATCATTATGCAAGAAATGTAAAGGAATGTAGAAAGGTTACCTATTACAATTAAAATTGGAAAGATACAAGTTACCTCTAAATGCTATCTAACAATCCAGCAATAGAAAATGAAATTCAAACGGTAGGAACGTAACTCTAGCTGAGACGAAGATCCAGGAGTTGATGGGTGAACGATCAAAACGGTAGATCAAAAGTTATAGATGAAATCGTAAGAAGAATTCTTTTGAACCCAACTAGTAACTACCTCTCTCTCTCTAATCTAATCTAAGAACTCACTAATGACTTGAATTATGACTTAGATTCCTTGAGAATCTGATCCTTGGAGTATTTATAGTGCCCATAATGTTTAGTCCAAAATTCCCTTCATTAAACACGCGAAAAGATGAAACAGCCCTCGAAATTGGGTCCAGCCGAGCCAACACACAAATGCACAACAGTGTCCGCACGAGTCCAGATTCATGCGAGCATTCATTCGCTCGTCAGTGCCTGAACCAGAGATTTTGTGCATGAATCTGGATCGTCATCGCACGAGCCCAGCTAGTCGGCACACGAACCAAGCTTCGACTCGTCCGATCGATCCTCGACTTCCTCATTTTCTTCATATCTTGAGTTCTAGAGCTCCGATTGACTCGATTATTTTTCCGTTGCGACCCTCTCTTTGAAATCTTCGACATGGTATATCATTTTACTCCTTTGAATCAACTCACAATTTCTGGACTTTTACGAACTTGCTCGTCTTTTGCCAATTTGCTTGTTTTCACTACAAAACACAACTTTCTAGCCAAAAAGGGTTAAATGCACAAAGTATAGCATTTTAGGGTCAAATATGAACATAAGCACATCAAAACCATGTAGAAATGGATGCAAAAACATGCAATTATGACCCTAATCACAGGATAAATGTGTTGTACTAATCACAACTGTTCTGACTTTTGCAGGTGGTAGTTTCGTCGCTTTCCCCATCGCCGAGATCCCCGAGGCCTACCACACCCTCAAACGCCGCTTTTACATGGACCCACCTCGCCCTAATAGGCTCGCCACACCCTAGATACTCGCATTGGATGCGAGCAAAAAGGCGGAGCTCGCCTCGAAGACCGGCGAGGCAGGAGAGTCGGGGGCCCAGAAGGAGCAATCTAAAGCCCCCATGAAAACCAAGGCTGCTGAGGTTGTGCGAGGCGGCAAAGGAGGAGGGCGAGGTGGGGCCGCGCCCGGGCGAACTACTCATCAATCCAAAAAGGATCTCCACAGAGGTGATGGGTCCCGGGTTGGCAATGAGGATCCTTAAAGACGTAAGAGGACCAAGTATACCGGGTTGCGCGATGAGGACTCGACCCAGGTCGACCAAACTTCGGCGAGGTCGGGGCAGGGTGGATCCATCCAATCAACCACTCTAATCGAAGTCGCACCTATCCAGAGCTAGCCGCCTTCCCCATCTCCCTTTGGGGTTCGGGCTAGCGACGATACTCTCCTAGGCTGGGACCCCGAGCGTATTCAGTGAGTAGCTCACCGCTTTAGTCTCTACTCACGTTGTTCTTGTTTTTATTTTTCTAACGTCCAACTGTTTTTGACCTCGAAGCTATGCCCCATCGCCTTCACTAACCATCACGAGGCTCTCTACGCCTTCGAGCGATCTCACTCCTTGACGTCAATGCGTAGCCTCCATTCGGGCCTGGTCAGGAATACTGTGAGCGAGATGCCAAGGCATTGGACCGCTCCCCAAGTGGCGACCATCAATGGGCAGACCTTAACCGAGAACCTCCTTCTCTCGGCCCATTATGCGAGTGGGTTACTGCTCGCCAATCAGAAGGCCCTGGAGCAGGCTGCCGAGCTGGAGGCAGGTCGGGCTGAAAAGAACAAATGGGTGCACCCCTTGGCAGACGCCGCCGACAAGGCTAAGAAGCAGGCGAAGCTCACCGAGGAGAAGGCTGAGGCATCCTTGGCCGCCGAGCAGAGTGCCCTGCAGCAGCTCGAAGATGTCTAGTGCAAGCTAGCCGGGCTGGAACGGGATCTGAGGCCAAAATCAAGGCCAAGGAGGAGGAGCTCGCTGAGCAGCTCGCCCTCGAGGTCGGCCAGCATAATTTGACCAAGAGAGAGCTGGAGCTCCAGCGCGGCCTGGTGAGGAGCACTGACGAGGAATGCTCAAAACTGAAGGACGATCTCTCGGCCAAGATAAATGAGGTCGCCGAGCTTCTCCACAGTGCTTCCACCTCGGCGGACTTGGTCGCTGCGTGGGCTGAGGCCTGGGACAAAGGCTTCGTGCAATGCTACGCCGAAGTCCTGAGGACTCTGTGGTGGGCCCAAGCTCACAAGGATGATGAAGTCGAAGCCGTGGTAGGCGACTTCAAAGCGTGCTTGGACCGAGTGCCCTTTCCTGATGGCGCCGAGCTGGACATCGGTGACCTCCCTGAGCTCGGCATTCCCCTTGACTTTGTGCCGGTCCGCTTCCAAGTCATCAAGACCGTCTCCATGCCAGAACTGAATGTCGGTGAATGGGAGGTGGCTGTCGATGAGGAGGAGGTTGCCAGCGAGGAGGGGCGGACTCCTCTTACTGTTGAGCAACTTCAGGAAGCCGTGGGGGACGCCACGTTGGTCACTAGTGAGGTCGACACTAGCGGGCTCCCTGGAAACATCACCACACTCTCCGAGCTCGCCATTCCAGCCGGCCAGGTCGCCCCTGCCCCTGCCGAGGTGCTTGCTGCCCCCGCTGCTCCCAACTCTTAGATTTGCTTTTTTGTTTTCTTTATTATTTTACAAGTCTCAGTTGTTCGCCGGGCTCCCTAGCTCGCCCAGAAGGAGCTTTATTTTTGTAGTTTTTTCACTTTTTGTTCAAGTAGTTGTAGCTCGTCAGACATGTGCAGCTCGCCTAGAAGGAGCTTTTTTCTATTCACAGATGGCTAGCTGGTCGGCCTTTGTGGCCAGAAACACTACTCATACTTAGGATTTTTTCAAGTATTTTTTACTTGAAAATTCCTAAGTATCCTTTGAATAGAAATCGAGCATTTTTTGTCGAACTCTTCTTACTTACGTTTTTGCGCTTTACGTTATAATTTTTCTTAGCTCGTTTTTATTTATTTTACGGGTACTTAATTGTTCATCTTACTCTACTTTGAGAAGCGAATCGTTCGTTTTACATCACTTAGGACTACGAATTGTACCTCTGTTTTAATAGTACATATTCTTCGTCTTACACCACTTAGGGCCGCGAATCGCTCGTCTTAAACCACTTAGGGCAGCGAGTTATACTTCGTTTAATTCACGTTGGACAGATGGGTTTCATGAACCTTGCCTTAGACGTTTCTCATCTTTTTCGCGAATTTTTCTAACTTGTGGCAGTAGGTGTTTGGCAACCCTTTAAGAAGGGCATCTTCGACACCTTGGGCACTTTGGCCTTTGCCTTCGAGCACTTTGATCATAACGTTTGGGACCTTGGTCCTTGCGCATTATGAAGTTTTCTGGCACTTGGCGAGCTAAGGCTGGCGAGCTCCCTTCAGTAGTGGGTGACCTAGGGTAGCTCGCATAGTTGGCGAGCTACGCAGGTCCGGACACTTGGTAAATTTTCTGATTTCACAAAATTTTCTGACTTTTTATAGCAACATAATTTACATCGGTTGCTATCAACACTTTTGACGCTAACCTTCGGCTAGTCTATTACAAAATCTTAGTCTATTGATAAAACTTTTTCAGGTGGACCGCACTCCAGGTGTATGACGAAGTGTTGCCTTCTACGTCCTCGAGGTCGTAAGTGCCGTTTGGCCAAGCCGCAGTAACTCAGAACTGTCCTTCCCAGTTTGACCCGAACACACCAGGTGGGGCCATCAGTTTCTTTTTAAGTACCAGGTCTCCGACCTTAAATTTTTTGTCTCGGACCTGGGAGTTGTAGTACTTTTCTGCTCTACGCTTGTAGGTGGCGTTCTTCATTTCTGACGAAGCTCTGGTCTCTTCGATTAGATCTTTTTCTACTGCCAAGGCTTCGTCATTCTTTTCTTCATCAAACCCTACCACCTTCCACATCTTGTTTCGAACTTCAACGGGTACCACCGCTTCAGTTCCGAAGGTTAAGGCAAATGGGGTCTCCCCGGTGCTGGCCCGGTATGATATTCTATAAGACCACAGGACCTCCGAGAGTTCGTCTGCCCAGCTCCCTTTCTTTTCTTCGAGGCGGAGCTTCAATATGTGTTTCAGAATTTTGTTCACAGCCTCGACCTGGCCGTACGACTGTCGATGGTAAGGGGTTGAGTAGTGCTTCTTGATGTTCCATGAACTGCAGAAGTCTGTCAACTTTTGACCGTCGAATTGCCTTTCGTTATCCGTGATGATCGACTGTGGAAGCCCGAACTGGCAGATCAGGCTTTTCCAAATGAAGTCGATCATCATCTCTTGTGTTATCATTGTGAGAGCTTCGGCCTCAGCCCACTTAGTGTAGTAGTATACTGCTACAACAACAAACTTTACACCGCCCCTGCCAGGTGGAAATGGGCCGATCAAGTCGATACCCCATTTCACAAAAGGCCATGGGCTGAAAACCGACTTCAGCTGGTTGGCTGGGGAGTGGATGTTAGGTGCGAAAAGTTTGTACTTTCGGTACCTTCGTGCCAAGGTAATGGCATCTTTGCGAAGAGTGGGCCAGTAGTATCCCTGCCTGAACGTCTTATATGCCAATGCTTGCCCCCCAGCTTGACTCCCACAAATTCCTTCGTGGATTTCTTCTAAAACCTCGGACCCCTATTTTTTGGTTAGGCACTTGAGTAGGGGTAGCGAGAATCCACATTTGTAGAGTTGGCCATCCAGCAGTGTATATCTGGCAACTTGCTTTACTAGCCGGCTAGCTTCCCAGGCATCCACGGGGGTTGTTCCGTCTTTTAAGTATTTTTGGATTGGAGTGCACCAATCTTCACCATCTTCACTGTCCTCCTGCCCCCCACTCGAGGTCTGATTTATTTTGTAATTGGACGTTGAGGGGTTTTTCAGCGTGTTGATTATGACCTCCGTGAATTCAGCCTCGCCATTACTGGTAGCTAGCCGAGCTAGGGCATCTGCTTGTGTGTTTTCTAGCCGCGGTATCTGGTTGATGTAGACCTACGTAAACATCGAGATCAGATGCGCGGCTATCTTCTGGTAGGTCATCATCTGCTGGTCTTTTGCCTCATATTCCCCCCGGACTTGGGATATTATTAACTGGGAATCCCCGAAAACTTGAAGGTTGGTTGCCCCCACAGCTAATGATAGCCTAAGTCCAGCTATCAGAGCTTCGTACTCCGCTTCGTTGTTGGTTGCTCGAAAGTTGAATCGGATTGCGGAGTTGAAGACTTGTCTGTTTGGGCTGATCAGGACTACACCGGCACCCGCTGCTACGCTGGTCGATGACCCATCAACATAGAGGTGCCACGGAGCTATACGCCCCCTCGTCGGATCTTGTGGGAAAGTTAGCTCGAAGATGAAGTCGGCGAGCGCTTGTCTCTTGATCGCTATTCGGGGTGCATAGGTTACACTATGCCAAAAATAGCCTTCGACCATGGAGAAAAGACCACGAGTATGCATACTGACCGTGGTCTTAAGTGGTGAAGCAGTGGTGTTAAATATCCCCGTGGTCTTAAGTTCAGTGTTCACACTATAAGACCACGGGTTTAACCTCTCGTGGTCCTTTTTCGTGGTCTTAAGTTAAAATACATAACAAAAGACAACAGAGATAAACACCGTGGTATTTTTTCGTGGTCTTAACTTTTTTTTTAATTAAATAAAATATATTTTATTTATATAATATTAATAAAATATATGAATACACCTAATCCCTAAATCTAACTACACATACAGGAAACAACACAAAACCTAATACCTAAATCTCAACTCACGCCACAACTCTCGACCACTCACGCCGCCGAAAACCTAGCAACCGTCCGTCCACCGCCAGATTCTGCCCCTTCCCTCCAATTCCAATGACGTTCTCTTCTCCTAGTTTAGACGTGGCCCTTCCATTCTCCGTCGACTAAAAAAAACGAGAAACAGAGAGGGCGCGTACTCTGCCTCCGTCGGTTGTGGCTCCGACTCTTGCTCCTTCTCCACCTTCATCGTGTGTCTTGCTGTGTGAGGTCACCGTCCACCATCGATTGCTGCCTTAGCCTTGTTTCCTCCAATTACATCTCCATCGCCAGTGACATTTTTTTTCAGGTTAGCCTTTTAGGGCTGTTTTGCATTTCATAAATTGCATATTAATTTCTCACCTTAGAATCGGAAATTTCAGTTGAATTAAAAATTTCTATTGGGTATTACGTATTTTGGGTTTTGGGTATTTCTCACACTGTTATTATGAGTTTTAATTATTGGTGCTATAATGATTTTTAATTATTCGTTAATTACTATTGAAGAGGGGCGTTGGGTATTTGTGTCTCTTTGAGAAGATATAAGAGTGAGCAGGGATTGGTTAATACAGTAGAGTACGTAGCAGTTCAGGAATATCAGTGAGTGGTAGATAGATATTCATAGAATAGGAAAAAAATAAAATACAATGTGCTGGAGGTTTTATTTTGGTTGTTCTGTTCTTTGATTAGCAAAAGAAAAAATGATATTGGGTTCCTAGCATACAACATCCTGGCAATTTCCCATATAAATTTCAATTCCTAATTATTTAGTATTTTGGCCTTGCATTTGGGCATACAATTGATCTGTACACTTTGGGCTTCAACATCTTTCCTTTCTTCTTATTACTCTCTTCGCAAGATATGTGCAAATTGATAGAAGGCAGATTGATGTCCCAAAATTTTCTAGAAAGAACATGAAACTCCTATGAAATAGATAGAAGGTTGAGCTCTAGACCGACCTACTTTAATTAAATCTAACAATATATATATATTTATGTAACAGAACAGAGTATACGTCTCTTGTCTTGTTAAGAATATTATTAAAATAAAACGAATGTGATTTTGATTTGATTTTGCTGGAATGGGTAAAAAAATACATCTAGATTGAACATCATAAAAAGTTGCCTACAGCCTCAAAATGCAGCAGCACACCTTCAGAGATAATTATACGTATAATTATATATATAAGAGAAGACAAAAAGTTATGGGGTAATCAGTAATGTAATAACTAGTATGCATGGTATTGAGGACAAGAAATTGAAAGAGAAAGGCAAATTGTATGATGGAAAAAGAATGAGTCTATAAAGCTGCAATCTATACTTTCTATTGGGGCTGTTGCATGCTATGAAATGAAAGATTAGAATTTTAGGTTCTGAAAATCTGATAAATAATGAAATATTATTTTGTTTTGGAACTTTATTTATGGTTATGATTTTGTTGATATGTAAATTTGAAAATATGTTTTTATTGTAGTATTATATTGTAAAAATTATCGTGTTTTGTGATAAGAAGATTCAAAGGTTGATGCTAGGTTCCTAGATTTCAGAGAAGACAAGACACAATGGTGGGTTTTAATTTTTTGGCCTTTGATAATTATATAATAGAACACTTTAGTGAAACACAAATTTTTGTTCCTTTATTAATACACTGGTGATCTTAGTCTTTGGAAGCCGCAACAATTAGTAGAAATTAGAAAATGAAACTAAATCATTGTGTCTATGTATAGTTTTATTAACCTGTAATGCATTCTCATCTACTCAGCCTAATTATTCTAAGAAACACCAATCTTTAATTAAATAAACATAATATTAGTTTTCAACTCTCATGTGTGTATGTATAGTTTTATTCTCAATTTTGAATAAATGATACACGTGTGTATGTATAGCTTTATTCTCAATTTTGAATAAATGATACAAGTGTGTATGTATAGTTTTATAGACGGTGTATGTATTGATGCTATGACACTATCAATTACTTGGAGAAAAATCCATTTATTATTTTGTGATTTTTGAAAAATCTCAGTGGATATGCTTTCAAAAAATATTATAAAAAATCTGAATGCACGAGGTAAAATACTAATTTTTTCAATGGCAACTAATTATTATTTAAGAAAAATATCTACTTTTTCAGTTATAACTTTTTATTGTACAATTTTTCAAGTAATTTTATTTCAGTAACACTGCTACTGCTGCTTAGTAGCTCGTATAGTTGTTGTAGTACTGGTAGGAGATTCTACAAGGTTGTAAATCTTCTTGTTTAGAATAGTTGAAGCTGCTGCTTAGGTTGTAAGGATATTGTGAAGAGAGTAGCAAGGTAGTGTAATTTGATATATAGTAGTAGCCACAAGTAAAGTATAATATAATAGTAACAGTAATAGTGATATATAGTAGTAGCCACAAGTAAAGTATGATTTGTTTAATCATAAATAAAAAAAATGAATGATGAATAGCGACCTTTTGTCAATAAGATCAGTTTGGTTGCCTACAAGGACAATAATAACATCAGCACCACACTCTGTTCTTACTTCCTCGATCCATTTGGAAGTGTTAAAAAATGACTGTCGATCTAATTAACCCAAAAAACATTTACATAACACAATTAATTTGGAATTAAACCCAGCCAAAATAAATTAATGATGAATTGAGTTTAGTTTAGTTGAGTAGAGTACTTACTGGCAACGTCGAACACAATCACAGCCACTGAAGAATCTCTCTAATTTAGCTCGGAATAAGACTTCTGAATCTCTCTTGACCAGCTGTATCCCTGTTATAATTAATTTGTACAAAATTAATATATATATATATATATGAGTGTTTCAATTGATGTTTCAAATATATATAGAGGAGTGTTTTAATTGCTTCTGTCTTTGAGTAAATCTCTCATTTTATTTGGTGAATTTTTCTGATGAAACTTGTAAGTGTTAAAGATGATTATGTGTATATTTTTATATTGATGATTTTTATATTTTATTGGTTGAGTTGAGAGTGGCTAAATACATTGTGTTCACTTCACTTACTTTAAAAGTAGAGAATATGGTTTGTCTAAATGGATTTTGATGGAATGTACAATTATGTGTTAATTAGTTGATTTGATGATGGTTAAATGAATATGTGTTATGTATTATTAGTTAGATTCTTGTGTATACGAGATTAAATTATTCTTTGATTATGTTCAATATTGTAAGTTGAGACTTTATGATTGAGTTTATTTAATTAAATAATTTAATTATATAACATATTCATTAATCAATCTTTTTTGGATTATTTTTACTTTTACAGTTTCCACAAAAGAATTACTCTGAAAAAGAGATTGATGATGTTCGAGAGGAGTGGCCTGACTTTCTTTCAACATACATGGAAAGCTGATGAATACGGTTGGAAGATGAGAAGTTTACTAGATGTTTATGATTTGTAACTTTTGATTTGGAAAACTAATTAAAAATTTATTTTGAACAATGTATTGATATTACGTAAAGAATTGTATTGTGGATTTGTAATATTAATATTTATTGTTATAATGATTTTAATTTTAAAAAATAATATTATTTCTCTACGACCACAGGAAAAAAATCTACAATAAATGGACTAAATATGTTTTTGACAACGGTTTAAGATACATACAACAACGGGTAAAATTCATGGTCAAAAAGACCTACGACCACGGGGATTCCCCGTGGTCATAGATATTTTCCCACCGTGGTAGATGGGCTGGTGGTTGTAGCTCTACACTTTTGACAATGAGGTTTTACCGTGGTCTTAAGTGGTTAAGACCACGGGTATTGTGAAGTTAATAACAACAGTTTTTCACTGTGGTCTTATGTGGTTAAGACAACGGGTATTTTAAAGTTATGACAACGGTTTTTCACCGTGGTCGTAGGTTGTTAAGACCACGGTGGAAAACCCCGTGGTTAAAAGTATGGAGCAACGACCACCCCTCCATCTATCACGGTGGAAAAACACCTATGACCACGGGGAATCCCCGTGGTCGTATCCCTTTTCTGGCATAGTGTTATACCGTATTGGTTAATCTCTAGTGACCATTTCAGCAAACATTCGGCAGTGTCTGGGCGCTGCAGTATTTGACGTAGTGGGAACGTCGTCAGCACCTCTACCGGGGGTCGAAGAAGTAGGGCCTCAATTTTCTAACACTCATCACCAGTGCATAAGCTAGCTTCTCCGTCGGGGTATACCGCAACTCGGCTTCGTGTAAGGCTTGGCTTACGTAGTACACTGGTAGGTGTGTTTTTGCCTCTTCTTGGACCAGGAAGGAGCTAATGGCCACCTCCGACGCAGCTAGGTACAAGTATAGCTTTTCACCAGGTATTGGCTTTGGCAGGACCTGCGTATCTGCCAGGTATGTTTTTATTTCTTTAAAAAGGCCCATTGACATTCGCTTGTCCACACGAAGTGTTTGTTGAGGTGTAGCTTGTTTTCTTTGGCTGCCTCCTTGTACCTTCGTGTGTTTGCTTTGACTGCTTCGAAGAATGGGCGATTTCGATCACCGGACCTGGAGATGAATCTGTACAGGGCCGCCATGCATCCGGTCAACCTCTGAATTTTCTGCATCGAGTCGGGGATGCCCATCTCTATTATGCATTGGACCTGTGTCGGATTGACCTCTATTCCCCGTTGGCTCACCAGGTGTCCCAGGAACTTCCCGGAGTGTACGCCGAAGCTGGTCTTCTTGGGGTTTAACTTCATGTTGTAGTGGCGCAGTATGTCGAAGGTCTGTTTCAGGTGGTCCTCCTTCCTCAGACTCTTGACAACTATGTCATCTACGTACACCTCCATGGACTCGACAATGTGTTGGTCAAACATTTTATTTACAAACCTTTGGTAGGTTGCCCCGGCGTTGATGAGTCTGAACGGCATCCTTTCCCAGCAATACATATTCTTGTTGGTGTAGAATGCTGTATGTTCCTGGTCATCTGGGTGCAAAGCTATCTGGTGTCCATAGCAAATCATCAAACATAATTCATCTACGTGTCCCATAATTCATCAAACAATAGAAAATCCTAAATCAATCATCTACGTGTCCATGCACTCATCGAAATAAAACATGCAAACGTCCCAACATGTGGAAAGCAACATAGTGCCGAAAACATAATTAAAATACTTGCAACTTAATAAAACATAAAGCTTACTTGGAAATTATTAAATCTTCATCCTTTAAATCTTCTTTAACTAGCATCACATCCACCTTTCTCCGCATCGCCAATCTCGTCATCTTACTCTTGAAAATCTAAAAATATAATTCGGTGATGGGGTGAGCAATTATAAAATAATCACTCCGTGGGGATAGTTAGTTCGAAGTCTAAATATAAAGGACACAATAACATGTAAACATACCCTTCTTTCTTAACATATGATACGACTTTCGTATCTATTCATTGATGATATAGCTGATCATTCTTAACATATATTTGACAATATAGCTGATTGTCCATTCATAGATTGATGGTAGAGCTGACCATCCATAACATATTAGCACATAAACACATAATTGCGTTAAACTAAATATTTAAAAGTCGAGCTAGAGTTACCACTTTTCACCATTTAAACCCACACCTTTTCTTGTCTTGAAAAAATAGAAGTGTTGTACGTTGGCTTGCTAAATCCTTGTGCTCGAATCCTACTCCTTTCCTCAATCACAAACTGCCGAAAACTTGCTCTCTCTATTGCCTCAAAGCTTCTGAAATTTTGGTCCTATAGAACTTCATAAAGTGGCCGAATTTTGGGAGCTATGGGGCTGTCGATTTTTAGGGTGTCTAAGAGGTATGAGGTCTTGATCAATACATATTTATAGAGTTGGAAAAAGTGTGACTAGGGTAGCTTAAGGGGCTGGCCGAATTTGCAAGGGAAAAGGCAAGAAATTGGCCCATTATCTTAGTGTATCTCTATTTCCATACTTGGCAACTTATTTCCTTATTTAACTAATCCTTACTATCTCTTTATTCTTGTGACACTTAACCTTCAAGAATGTATTATTCTTGCATAAGAAAATATGTCTTATTTCCACAATTAAAGATACTAGAAATCAAAGTCTTCGTACCATATTATTTTTTAAAATTCCTTAATGTATAAGACTCCTATTTTTCAAAAATATTATTAATACTATCCCAAGTATTATTTAATCCTATTTTTGGTCTAAAACTCATAATATCAAATCCCTAAAATTAATTCCTCAATTACTAACATACCCTTAATGAATTAATACTTAAGGAAATAATACTCTAAGGGCTCATTTGGTTCGTAAGATAAAAGTATCTATCCGTAAAAAACATGCATGTTTTTTACGGATAGATACTTTTATCTTACGAACCAAATGAGCCCTAAGAGGACTAATACTATAACCTCAACAATAATACTACTCTTCCTTCCTTCTAATATTTCAAACTTATTACTATCTTAAGGGTCCAATTAATACTAGTTGGGACAACTAATACTAAGCAACAATTAAGAAATACTAAAGCATAACAACTTAAAGGACTAATCCTTGAACACACTAAAACTCATGCCTAAAAACAAAATAAGTAAAGGACTAAAAGCTGCTGCCTATTCGGGGTGTTACAACCTCATCACCTTTAAAAAAAATTTGTCCTCGAAAATACTAATGTACCTTGCAAAACAAACTCGGGGTATTTAGCCTTTAAATACTCTTCTTTTTCCCACGTCGCCTCTTCTACTCCAAGGCGATTCCAACGTACCTTAATGAGGTTCACTTCTCGATTCCTCAAACGATGAGTCTTCCTATCCAACACTTCAACGGGTACTTCTTCATAAGCTAGGTTCTTGTCCACTTCCATAGACGAATAGTCTAACACGTGACTAGGATCACGTACGTACTTCCTCAACATCGATACATGAAACACGTTGTGAACGGCAGCAAGGTTAGGGAGCAAAGCTAAGCGATATGCTAAACTCCAAATCTCACAACTTGTTGGGACAATCTGAAGTATTTTGATTAGATCCCAAAACCCCTGATGAATTTGCCTACGTATAGTTGTTCAGGTTTGTCTAGTTCAGGATAGTCAGGTTAGGAATTCAGTTCAGGGGGAACACGCTGAAGACTGAAGAATATTGGTGTCGACCCAATTTACTGAAGTCTGATGTGCAATCCATCCTGAAGAAGTCAGAGTCAGTCTTGCTGAAGATTGCCTGAACTGAAGCTGAAGAACGAAGCTTGATGATCCGTCCTGAAGACAATCCTGAAGTACCATTGGCAGATGTTTCTACTGAGTACACTAAGCATACTCAGGACAGAACTTAGTCAGTGAAGAGTAAGTGTTAACCTATCAGGATGTGCTGAAAGCACATAAGACCTGACTCGGGCCTTGAGTCAGTTTATCTGACTCATGTAAGTCCAAAGCTAAAAGGTTACACATACTGGGCTGAATAACCTATCAGGCTGTGCTGAATGCACTTAAGACCTGACTTAGGCCTTGGTTCAGTTTACCTGAATCATGTAAGTCCAAAGCAAAAAGGTTATTTACGCTATGGGATAAGAGACAAAGAGAATGTCAGTAAGACTCCAATGAGACAAACATTCAGACTGAGTTATCAACAAAAAACTCAGTGTATTGAATGTACGAGGAAGGACAAATGTCTGAAAGTCAACTAGCCGTTAGAAATGAGAGCCAATGATCTTTCGACACGTGTGTACGGAGTCTGCGCAACATTTAATGCGGCATTTAATGCGTCTCAGAGCTGCAGGCGGCGGGACAAACTTGCCAGAATAAGCATGGTGATTAGGTCAAACAGTACTTCTAGCCTGCAACCACCCTAAAAAGGAAAGATATGATTTGATCTCCTCCAACGGATCTATTTTGAATCTTGCCTATAAATATGGAGAGCCTTGCACCCATTCAAGGCTAACGGGAAATTTCCAAGCGAAAGCTCTCAAGAATCCAAGCACTCAAAGCATACTATAAGCAACACTCTGCAATTAAATTTTCCTAGTGTTGTAGTAGGATTCTCTCTGTATTTGCTTAGATCGATAGCTCTAATATTTAGCATTGTTTTGTATTGCTAGAGCAATCTTAGTTGGAAACCAGAATACCAAACCACTCAGGGTGTGAGATTGGTTGGTTAGAAGGACTGTGACTTGTAAAATGCCCAGGGGTCAGTTCCTAAGAGAGGAAGTTGGCTATTCGTGTCCCTTGGCACGTAAAAACCAAGTACCTATCCTCAGGGTTTTGAGGATAGCTTCCTGTTAAATCAGGCCGTGGACGTAGGAGTTGGTTATCTCTGAACCACGTTAAAAAGACCCTTGTGTGTTGATTTACTGTTTTGTTCAGGATCATAACTGTCATCATTCTAAACTGAACACTCTGCATTGTTTTTATATTCAGGACTGAATCAATCATCCTGAATCTTAATACTGTGCACTCAGCCTTAACTACCAATTTACTAAGCAACTCAGAGAAAATGTTTTCAGAAACTAAAACGAGTAGAAACTAAGGGCTCACTTTCTGCACGTACTCTAGCTCACTGAGATAGTAGTCCAACTGACTCACTTCCTAGCAGTCAGTAGGTTTATTATATCTACTGAGCTTCCGAGCACATTACTCACACTCAGCTTATCTGACTCGTTATTGAACTGTCCTTGCTGCCCCTGTGGACATTCAGCATACTGAGTAATTCAGGAATTCCTGATTGAGAGTGTTAGAGCATTTTTTTGAGTCTTTCAGAAAAATCTAACATCAGTGTATTCCCCCATACACTGATTGTACTCGTTTCGGGACCAACAAGTGGTATCAGAGCAGTGGTTCAAAAGACCACTGACTTTGTTTACCAACAGTTTCTGAGGAGAAACTTTTGGTGGTCTACTGAACAGATCTTATTTCTGAAAATTGCTTATCATGGAATCCGGTTCTAAACGGCTCGAGGGCAATCTTCCTGAATTTTTTATTGATAATTATGACTATTGGAAATTCAGGGTACTCGCACATCTCTATTCCATCCATGATCAGATGCCTCTGGTGATTGAGCAGAGTCCAATCAAATTCATGAGGAATCTTCAGACGACCTAGCCTGTTGCTGGCAATGTCCTTGTTCCAGCTACCGGAGATGAAGAAGTGGAGAGGTCCACGCTTAATTCTGATCAGATTAAGCAAATCAGACTGGATAATGTTGCTAAGAACATTATACTCCACACCATTTCTTACGAGAATTCGGTCAGGCTCATGCACGTTAGGACTGCAAAGGAGATCTGGGATGCTTTGAGGGAGATGAGTGAGGGATCAGAAAAGATCAAGGAGAACAAGAGAGATCTTGCAATCTGGAAGTTTGAGGCCTTCCGGATGTTAGAAGATGAGTCCATCGATCAGATGGAAGCTCGGTTCATTAAGATGATGAACGAGCTAGCAACCCTTGGGAAGGAGTTTCCCAAGAGGGAGGTATCTTCTAAAATCCTGAACTGTCTCCCTGAAAGATGGGACACATGAGTGATCTTGTTGAAGAACACTTAGGATCGTACCAACATTACTCACTCTCACCTATTCTCAGAGTTGAAGGCTCTGGAATTTGACCTCGATAAGAGGAAGAAGAAGGGTGTTGTCAGTGAGGAAGTCAGTGAGGAGAAGACTCCTGAAAAGGAAAAGAGCGTGGCTCTTAAAGCTACTCCTGAGCCTGAGGCTGGATCTGGTTCTAAGTCTCTGAAGGACATGAACAAAGATGAGCTGGCCTTGGAATACAGCCTGATGGCGCGGCGTTTCGAGAAGCTGAACTCTCGATTCGGAAGGTATAAGAAATTTTATACTGACAGCCGTGATCGCAGGTACTCCAGCCCCAGGAGATCGAGCCCCTGAAGAGAAAAAAGGAGGGGTTCAGATTCCAGGAGAGATCGCAATGAGCCTGAGCGGCACAGAGATGAGAAGAGGAGAGATAATGAGCCCAGAAGATCCAGCTCCAAACCTGAACGATCATCAGGGAGCAGGAGGGAGTCATCAGACAAAAGGTACACTGACAAGAAGTTTGCTTCTGATGTAGATCAGTGCTACCACTGCAAGAAGACCGGACACTATCAGTATGATTGTCCGGAGCTCAGTGCTCGTGAGCATGAGGATCTGAGAGCAAAGAGAGAGCTCAGGGCATCAGACGGAGAGCTTTGCTTGTTGAGGATTCCTCAGATTCAGACGGCCCAGGATGCCGGTCCCCTGAACTCTTCTCCGATGAGGAGTATGATGACCTCTGCCTGATGGCAGATGATGAGGTATGTTCTTCTGCCTCTTCTCCTGATCACGTACCTGAGCTTAGCTCAAACTCAGCAGGAGAACTCGACCTTCAGCTCGCTCTAGAGCAATTGATGGTTGACTTCTCAAGGCTGCAGGAGACTCATACTCACACAGTGGATGTGAATGCACAACTGAGTGGGGAGAACGATCGGTTAACTGAGTCTCTCAGAGTGAGAGATACTGAGGAAGCTCTCAGATTAGTACATCTCCAAGAAGGGCTGCTTCATGCTCGGAACAAGCATGATGAAGCTCCACTGGAGGTAGAAAGACTGAAGGATGTAATCAGCTCGCTGATTGAGACTCGTGATACTGATCTGTTCCTCGCTCAGGAACAACTAATGATTGAGCGAATTGCTCTTAGAGTGATGTTCGAAACTGAGTGGCAAGCTCGCCTTTGTGCTGAGCAGACTGCTTGGGATCTTGAGCTGATCTCAAAAGAGAAAGCTCATGAAGAGTTGGTGCTTCAGTACACCACTGAAATCGAGGCCCTGAAAGAAACAAATGGGCATCTTGAGGTTAAGCTGAAGAAGTTATACACATCTACCCAAGTGGTTGATGAGTTAACAAGTTTCTCTCAGCTGACCGATGGTGCTAAAGCTGGGTTAGGCTATGATGCCTCAAAAGACCCAAAGGGCAAGAAGAAGAGAGGTGCTTCAGGGAGCAACTCTCAGAAGAAGTTTTTCCCTGCCCAAACTGACGACAAGAGCCCAAGTGTTGCTCGTCAGGATAAAGGCAAAGGGAAGGAGAAAATGCATGCTGAACCTGTCAGGCAAAGGACTGAGGAACCAAGGCCAAAACCTAAGGGAAAGGCCAAGGCTCCTCATCCTGAGTCGAGGAAGACAGACCAAGGAAACTCCAAGGCTCACCCTAGGAATCCTCAAGCTGGGAAGAACTCTGCTCCTAGCACTTCTCAGGATGGAAGGAAATCCAGTCAGAGGAAACCTTAGGCAAGGCCAAGGACTACTGAGGTCCAGACTCCTCAGACAGGGCACAGAGCCCATCAGGAGCGTTCCAATTCTCAAAGGAGAAGGACAAACCAGGTGGCCTCTGAAAGGCAACGGAGACCTGACTCCAATAACACTCAGACCAAACCTCAAGTGCCAAGAGGTCAGGCCAGAGCTGCTCCTTCTCAGGACAGACCCCAGCCCAGTGCACCTAGGTCAAAGAGGAACCGGAGGCCCGCCCCGAGGAACCAATTCAGGGCTCCTGAACCTCAGGCTGACACACATACACCCTTAATTTCCCATGCACAAAGGAAGAAGACTGTGTATGCTGATGTTTCTGGGAGACAGGTTTACACTTCTGATGCTATCAGAATTGTAAAACAAATCTGGGTCCCTTAGGGTATGGCTGACTCCGTAGGACCCAATACGAGATGGGTACCTGAGGCCTAATTCTTTTCAGGTCACTGCGGGCCACAAGAAGAGAAAGGAGGATCTGATGAAGGACTGGTACTTGGACTCAGGGTGTTCCAGGCACATGACCGGATTTTGTGATCTCCTTCAGGATTATGTAGCTCAAGAAGGCCCGCATGTAACCTTTGGTGATAACTCTAAGGGTTTCACCAGGGGATTCGGAACCCTTGTTATTGGCTCTGTCCGTGTACTGAATGTATCATATGTTGAGGGACTGAGACATAACTTACTCTCGGTCAGTCAGTTTTGTGACAGAGGATATAGTGTAGAATTTACATCTAACATGTGTCTTGTGAAAGACAAATCTACACTACAGGTTCTGATTACAGGTATCAGGAGGGGCAATGTAAACTTTGCTGACTTCAAGAGCAGTCCTCCTGAAACTTGTTTGGTCGCTAAGAGCTCCTCAGAGCTCAGTTGGCTTTGGCATAAACGCCTGAGTCACTTAAACTTCAAGATTATTAACAAAATTTCTAGACTTTCTCTTGTAGATGGTCTACCAAATGAAGTTTTTAGCAAAGACCACGTGTGCGGAGCATGTCAGGAAGGCAAGCAAACCAAAGCCTCATTCAAAGAGAAAGAAGTCTTCTCAACTGACAGAGTGCTTCAGCTCCTGCACATGGATCTCTTTGGTCTAGTTACTCCTGTCAGCATAAATGGTAGGAAATATACCCTTGTTGTTATTGATGATTATTCCAGGTATACATGGGTTATTTTCTTGCTGAACAAGAAGGAGACTCAGGTCAAGCTTCCGAAGCTACTCAAGCAATTGAGTACTGAACAGGGTCAGAGCATAGTCAGGATCCGATCAGATCGAGAAACAGAGTTTATAAACTCTATTATAACTAACTTTTATACTAACCATGGTATAGCTCATGAGACTTCTGTAGCCAGGACTCCTCAGTAGAATGGGGTAGCTGAAAGAAGGAATCGGACCCTGAAGGAAACTGCCAGGACCATGTTGGCTGAGTCAGGACTGCCCAAGAAGTACTGGGCTGAAGCAATCAATAGTGCTTGCTACACTCAGAACCGATCTATGCTGAACAAATAACATGCTCAGACACCTTATGAAACTTGGAACAAGAGGAAGCCTCGCATCTCTTATTTCCATATTTTTGGGTGTAAGTGTTTCATCCTGAACAATGGGAAAGACCAGCTGAAAACCTTTGATAGCAAATCTGATGAGGGAGGTTTCTTAGGATACTCCTCAGTCAGTAAAGCTTTCAGGGTGTACAACTGTCAGACTCTTTGTGTGGAAGAAACACCTCATGTTGTGTTTGATGAGTCTGCATCAGTGCATAGGAAACAGGTTCCGAGTCCTGACACTGAGGGGGTTACCAAGAGAGTAACAAGACTGAGTCTGAAAAATCCTGAATTCAAGATCAAACTTGTCAGTGCTCCCAAAGGATGGGATTATGATGATGAAGATCAGGATGGACCTCAGGCCAACCCTCAGCAAGCCCCAGCCTCGGAGAATGTTGAGTCTCAAACGGAGGGACAGACTCAACCCGAGGTACGTACTGTCGGTGATGATGTTTCTGCACCTGCGACAGTTACTGAGTCCAACTCTGTAGGGGGAAACAATGTCTCTGATATTGGCCAACCCTCAGGAAATGACTCAGTATCCCCTGTTCTTGCTCGTTCCGCTTCTTTGCCTGTTATTGTAGATACTAATGTTTCAGGATCAGGCGAGGGAACTTCAGCAGCTCCCAGTGCTCCTGTCAGCAGGAGGCGGTGGCTAGATGATCACTCATTGGCTGATATCATTGGTGATATCAATGAGGGGGTCAGGATGAGGTTGTCCTTTGGTGAGAGTGCTATGTTTTGTTGTTTCCTGAGTGATCAGGAGCCTAAGAGCATAGAAGAAGCTCTTGCTGACTCCAACTGGATCCTAGCCATGCAGGATGAGTTCAATCAGTTTGAGCGGAATCAGGTTTGGGAGTTAGTTGAGAGACCTAGGCGTCAAAATATTATTGGCACTAAGTGGGTCTTTAAGAACAAGAGGGATGAGAAGAATATTGTTGTCAGAAATAAGGCCAGACTAGTAGCAAAGGGTTACTCTCAGGCCGAATGAATAGACTATGATGAGACCTTTGCTCCAGTCGCAAGGTTGGAAGCAATCAGGTTATTTCTGGCATATGCAACATTCAAGAAATTCAAAGTGTATCAGATGGATGTAAAGATTGCCTTTCTGAATGGTGTACTAAATAAGGAGGTCTATGTTGAGCAACCTCCAGGGTTCGAAGTTGGTGACAAGGTATATCACCTGAAGAAAGCTCTTTATGGCCTGAAGCAAGCTCCGAGAGCTTGGTATGATACACTATCCCAATTTCTGATAGACCACGTGTTCGTGAAAGGAACAGTGGACAGGACCCTCTTCCGGATATCCGAAGGGGAGGACATTCCCTTGGTTCAGATTTATGTGGATGACATAATTTTTGGATCTCCTAATCTAAAGCTTTGTGAGAAATTCTCCAAGCTGATGACTGGGAAATTTGAGATGTCAATGATGGGAGAGATGAATTTCTTTCTGGGTCTCCAAGTCAGGCAAACTCACTCTGGAATCTTCATAAATCAGTCCAAGTATGCGAGGGACTTGATTCAGAAATTCGGAGTTCAGTCCAGCAAAGTCTCACGTATTCCCATGAATACAAATGAGAAGCTGGATCCTGACAAAGAAGGAGTCTCAGTAAATCAGACTGAATATAGGGCACTGATAGGATCTTTATTGTACCTAACTGCTAGTCATCCTGACATCACTTATGCAGTCGGAGTGTGTGCAAGGTATCAGTCTGATCCAAAGAAGAGTCATCTAGAGAGTGCAAAAAAGATACTGAAATACCTGAGAGGTACAATCAATTTAGGACTTTGGTATCCCTCTGATGACAACCTAGAACTGACTGGCTATTCAGATGCAGGTACATGTCAGTTTCTAGGGAGTAAACTGGTCTCTTGGTTTTCAAAGAAGCAAACCAGTGTTGCAACGTCTACTACTGAGGCTGAGTATATGGCGGCAGGTAGTTATTGTTCTCAGATTCTTTGGCTGAAACAGCAACTGAGAGACTACCAAATTGAGGCCACTGAAGTCCCGATTTATTGTGACAATAATAGTGCCATTGCCATATCCCAAAACATAGTCTTACACACAAGATGTAAGCATGTAGACATCAGGCATCACTTTATCAGAGATCATGTTGAGAAGAAGGACATCAGGATGGAGAGAGTCCCTACTGATAAACAGAGAGCTGACATCTTGACTAAGGCTTTGCCTGAAACCAGGTTTGTTGAATTATCAGTAGAGTTAGGACTCCTTGACCCAGGCTTAGGAGATTCTAACTGAATCTCAGATCAGAATGTATTAGGTCAGGGGGAATAACTAACTAGGACTCAGGTTGAAGGAATATCAGAGAGAATGTGAATGGTTGTACGGGGAACATTCAGTATGAAAGGGATGATCAGTACAGAATGAATAAGATTCAGGACACTGAATTCAGGGCTTGTCACCCTGATAGGTCAAATGTGGTATCAGTTAGAATACAAATCTGACTGACTGGTATGTTTCCTGATTTTCTTTCAGTCATCGTATCTTGCGTGCATCATTCTTGATACTGTTTGCCATATTGTCAAATCAATTTATTTTGTCACTTAATCTCAGCCATTCATTTAATATTCAGTTATTATTTAATGAAAATTATTTGAATTTAATACGGATATGCTCTAACGCTCATTTAATGCACAGAGGGCGGGAACAGTTTTCGATAAAGTTTTGACTCATTACTGTTGAAAACCGAAGAGTCTTCATAAGTCATAATTTTCTGGGCCATCCGATTAAAACTGAATTTTAGTATAAATAAGGGAAGTTTTTGTTATTGCAACCTTTATGCACTAAAATCTTTTCTTGATATATTTTTCTCTACAAACCGGTTTTCTTCATATCTTCATACTACGTTCATGGCTTCTCCTTCTGTGGACTCGTTCTTTGGGAACCTTTTTCATCTCAGAAACGGAATCCATTGGGAACCATTTGGAGATTTTACCTCTAATCATCCTGACATCTTGCCTGTAAAGGACCTTTTTGAAAATGTAGGACTTCTGCAATTTATCACCACAAGACCCCAGAGAGTCCATCCCCGTCTTGTTGCTGCCTTCTATCTCAAAATGGAACAGAACAAGGATTCCCAGGAGTGGGAGATGTGCATTCCCCTAACTTCGTGTGTGAAGGGGAAGGATGGTGAGGAAGAGATGACCAGGAGGTGGGTCACTCTCAATATCAGGGAGAAGATTAAGGAGGTTTTTAATCTTCCCAAATCTGGACGAACCCCTGTTGATTAAGGGTTTGGGACTGAGAAGGATTATCTCCAGTCCCTCTGCGATGGTGATGTGGTCCTGAAGTCGGGCCTGAACAAATCTGTGCTGAGGACTGAGAATCATCACTTCTTTGACCTGACTAGTCAGGGAGTGATGGGGATTGCTGGAGGGCTGGAGCAGATTTCCTGGCCAAAATTATATACGATGATGGCGATCTCTGATGCCTCAGAACACAATTTTAACTGGGAGGATTACTTTCTCCAATTGCTGGTAGCTGAGACCAATAAAATCAAGTACTCGTCGGAGGGTCAGGCGACATTCGAGGCCAAAATGCACTTTGGCACCAAGATTTCTCTGATCTTGGAGACCCTGAATCTCGGTGATGTGGATCGGGCCCAATCACTCGAGATTCCAGCGAAGATAGATCTTTTCAGAGCTTACTCCGGTGATGCTGGCACCAAGAGAAGACCGAGGACTCAGAAGAAGAAGGCTCAGGCTAGCACGACTGGGAGAGTCAAGGCTCAGGCGGGCAAATCTTCAGAGTCCGATATTACGAAGCCAGGGAGGACAAACCTAAGCCCTCAGGACCCAAGCAACAGAAGCTGACATTCTTATATCCGGGGTCAGAGGAACGAAAGAAAAAGCTCGTGGAAGAGAAGACTGCTGAAGAAGTGATTCAGCATGCACATCCGGAGAGGGAATCAACTCAGGCTGCTCTTGAAATCACCCTTATCTCTGCATTTCTGGATGTTGCACCCACTGATCCAAACCCACTGATCCTTGACATTGCATCAACTTATCAGGGTTTGGAGGCCCCCTCGGGTGAGGATCAGGGGGAACCTGCTCAGGAGGGAGGAGTTCAGATGGAGGTTGCTGAAGCAGTTCCGGCTGAGGCTCCATGGCCTTTCCCTGCACCTGATGAGAACATATTGCCAGATTTTGAAATAGTGGCAAGGGGAACGGCGGAGGAGATGGTGGAGAGGAGGTTTCCTGACCTCTCAGATGCTCAGAAGGAGGCTATTGTGCAACTTCGCACCTATGCCATGATCAAGAGTGCCACCTGGCCTGAACTATGTCAGCTTGGAGAGTCCAGAGGATGGGACAATATGGTTGAATCTGAAGCTGCTCTCTTTGATCACTTTGAGGTAAATTCCTTGCATCATCTGATCAAGATGGCAGACTGCATCAAAACTGTCCGACGCATCTATCCTGAGCCAGAGCCTGAGAGAAAAGAGGAAGAGAAGGAAGCTGAGAAAGAGGTTGTTGTGATTGCTGATGATGCTCAGCAAGGTGGCACTGAAGGGGTCAGTGCACCGGCCGATGAAGCAATCGTGGGACCCGGGACTGCGGAGGCTTCAGGAGAGGGTCCAACAGGTCTGGTCCGAGTCAAAGGAAAATGGATCACCCCCGAGTCACTATATGTTCAGAACTCCTCACGAGCCCTTGCTAATCTTCACAGAAGGGTAATCCTCGTCGAGAGAAAAACAAGCCGGGTTGGTTCAAATTCTGAAGTGCTGAATAAGAAGATGAATAGGCTGGATCGTGACCTGAATGAGATGGGAACTGATATGCATGCAACCATTGACCTTCTTGGAGAAGTCAGGACTCAACACTCAGTAGATCTCACTGTTATCTCTGAGCAAGCAAAAGGGGCCATTCAAAGCTGCAATCAAATGGTCTCTGATGCGCAAACTCAGCAGGAGAACAAGCTTGCCACTTTACTTGATCAACAACTGCTTGAAAAGATTGATCAACTGGTTGATGAAAAGCTGGCCAAGCTGAAGGCTGAACTAAAGGATGAGCTACTGAGTGAGATGTCTGCACAAGAGAAGATGGAAATTGCCTCTGCCCTGGAAAACCGAATGATGAGCTTCGAAGCACGGCTGAAGAAAGAACATAATTCAGCTGTTGATGCGCTCAGTGTTGATCTGAGGATGATGGCAGGGCAGATAGGGCAATTGCAGGCAAAGCAGACTGATATGGACAGTCAGTTCACTTTATTGGCGGAGTCAGTAAACGAGGTCGTTGGCTGAATCAACAACGATGATGCCAAAAAGGGGGAAGGGAAGAAGCAAATAGTTGTTGGGAAAGCAAAGAAGAAGGACTTCCCTCCTGAACTGAAAGTTGCGGACAGAAAAAGGACTAGGTCCGTAGCTGCCATCGAAGTTGTTGAAGGTTCAGATCCAAAGAGGTTGAAGTCCTCTGAGGATCCCGCACTGGAACTTTTGTACAAGGAAATGGAGTAACAGATGCACCCTGGGTTGACCACTCAGAAGAAGATGGTGATGACTGAGGCGGAAAAGATAGCGAAGATGAAGCAGATTTCGCTGCTCAGTCAGATCCAACGATTAAAAGAGTCCAATGAGTACCTGACTTCGCAGGTTCAGAAGAAGAAAACTGTGCCTTCTGGATCTCGAATGAAGACTCAGAGGAAGTTGGTGGTCAATCCAGATCAAGGTCCTCCTCCACTTCAGTTTGTTGAGGATTTTATTCCGATAGAGATGCTGGAGGTATGGATTCCGATCCGGAATAGGTGGGCTTACCTATTCTATGTGGTGGGGTTATGGGACGATCAATCTGAAGAAAAAGACATCATACTCCATCACTGGATGGCACAGGAGCATCCGGATCTATGGGCTGAAATAATCAGACATGCTGACACTAAAGGTGTAGAGATTGCTTCTCCGGAATTCATAAAGTACCCTCCTCCACTCTTCAGGAACTCCAAGCAACTGGACCGGAAAGCAATATCTGAAGAAGTCATCAGAGTAGGATGCACTGCCGGGGCCGTTGGTGATCGAACAGGATGAAGCAGGTCCTGAACCGAGTCTTGGAGATGTATGAAATTCCTCAAGCTGCTTGGAATAAGGATGAGGAATAGATCAGGAAATAGTTGTTCAGGAATTGTAATAGCTTCAGGATAACTGTAACTCCTATATCAATCAATGAAGTTATTTCATTTTCCTGAGTACAACTTCTTGTTGACTCCTGCATTTACTTTTTTGAATCCTTATCAAGAACTGTACTAACCCATTCCTTGTTTTCATCTTATAGACTAAGTGCCTAGTTTGTCAGAAGGTACTGAACCTATTTCACTGACTAAGTCAGTTGATTGTATAGATGAATAGGAATTTGCTTAAGGGTTTTGGCATCATCAAAAAGGAGGAAATTGTTGGGACAATCTGAAGTATTTTGATTAGATTCCAAAACCTCTGATGAATTTGCCTAAGTATAGTTGTTCAGGTTTGTCTAGTTCAGGATAGTCAGGTTAGGAATTCAGTTCAGGGGGAACACGCTGAAGACTGAAGAATATTGGTGTCGACCCAATTTACTGAAGTCTGATGTGCAATCCATCCTGAAGAAGTCAGAGTCAGTCTTGCTGAAGATTGCCTGAACTGAAGCTGAAGAACGAAGCTTGATGATCTGTCCTGAAGACAATCCTGAAGTACCATTGGCTGATGTTTCTACTGAGTACACTAAGCATACTCAGGACAGAACTTAGTCAGTGAAGAGTAAGTGTTAACCTATCAGGCTGTGCTGAACTCACATAAGACCTGACTCGGGCCTTGAGTCAGTTTATCTGACTCATGTAAGTCCAAAGCTAAAAGGTTACACATACTGGGCTGAATAACCTATCAAGCTGTGCTGAATGCACTTAAGACCTGACTTAGGCCTTGGTTCAGCTTACCTGAATCATGTAAGTCCAAAGCAAAAAGGTTATTTACGCTATGGGACAAGAGACAAAGAGAATGTCAATAAGACTCCAATGAGACAAACATTCAGACTGAGTTATCAACAAGAAACTCAGTGTATTGAATGTACGAGGAAGGACAAATGTCTGAAAGTCAACTAGCCGTTAGAACGGAGAGCCAATGATCTTTCGACACGTGTGTACGGAGTCTGCGCAGCATTTAATGCGGCATTTAATGCGTCTCAGAGTTGCAGGCGGTGGGACAAACTTGCCTGAATAAGCATGGCGATTAGGTCAAACAGTACTTCTAGCCTGCAACCACCCTAAAAAGGAAAGATTTGATTTGATCTCCTCCAACGGATCTATTTTGAATCTTGCCTATAAATATGGAGAGCATTGCACCCATTCAAGGCTAACTGGAAATTTCCAAGCGAAAGCTCTCAAGAATCCAAGCACTCAAAGCATACTATAAGCAACACTCTGCAATTAAATTTCCCTAGTGTTGTAGTAGGATTCTCTCTGTATTTGCTTAGATCGATAGCTCTAATATTTAGCATTGTTTTGTATTGCTAGAGCTATCTTAGTTGGAAACCAGAATACCAAACCACTTAGGGTGTGAGATTGGTTGGTTAGAAGGACTGGGACTTGTAAAACGCCCAGGGGTCAGTTCCTAAGAGAGGAAGTTGGCTATTCGTGTCCCTTGGCACGTAAAAACCAAGTACCTATCCTCAGGGTTTTGAGGATAGCTTCCTGTTAAATCAGGTCGTGGACGTAGGAGTTGGTTATCTCCGAACCACGTTAAAAAGACCCTTGTGTGCTGATTTACTGTTTTGTTCAGGATCATAACTGTCATCATTCTAAACTGAACACTCTGCATTGTTTTTATATTAAGGACTGAATCAATCATCCTGAATCTTAATACTGTGCACTCAGCCTTAACCACCAGTTTACTAAGCAACTCAGAGAAAATGTTTTCAGAAACTAAAACGAGTAGAAACTAAGGGCTCACTTTCCGCACGTACTCTAGCTCACTGAGATAGTAGTCCAACTGACTCGCTTCCGAGCAGTCAGTAGGTTTGTTATCTCTACTGAGCTTCCGAGCACATTACTCACACTCAGCTTATCTGACTCGTTATTGAACTGTCCCTGCTGCCCCTGTGGACATTCAGCATACTGAGTAATTCAGGAATTCCTGATTGAGAGTGTTAGAGCATTTTTCTGAGTCTTTCAGAAAAATCTGACATCAGTGTATTCCCCCCCCCATACACTGATTGTACTCGTTTCGGGACCAACACAACTCCTTTGGTTGGTGAAACTTTCAAGAATACGTCCTCGCCCTTCTCAAAATGTAGGGGTTTCCTACGCTTATCGGCATAAGACTTTTGACGATCTTGGGCAGCCCGTATCCTCTCTCGAATATTCTCAATCACCTTGACGTTCTTCTCCATGATTTCGGGCCCTAGAACGCATCGTTCTCCAACTTCATCCCAATACAAAGGAGATCTACAACGTCGTCTGTACAAAGCCTCGTAGGGAGCCATGCCAATCGTCGCTTGATAACTATTGTTGTAAGCGAACTCTACTAAAGGTAAGTAAGTCTCCCAATTACCTTCAAAGTCTAGAACACAAGCCCGTAACATGTCCTCAAGTGTTTGGATCTTCCTTTCGGATTGACCATCCGTTTGTGGGTGATACGCAGTGCTAAGATTCAACTTGGTGCCCATGGCCGATTGCAAACTCCTCCAAAATTGCGACGTAAAATGTGTTCCCTATCCGAAACTATTGAAACGGAAACTCCATGCAATCTCACTACTTCTTGGATATAAACTTGAGCAAGTTTATCCATACTCCACGTCATCTTCATAGGAAGAAAATGAGCCGACTTGGTTAGTCGATCCACAACAACCCATATAGTTTGATTCCCTTTAATCGAATGGGGTAATCCCATAACGAAGTCCATGGAAATGTGCTCCCACTTCCATTGAGGTATCCCTAACGGCTTCAACAATCCGGATGGCCTTTGATGTTCCGCCTTAACTTGTTGACAAGTTAAACACTTCTCTACAAAATTGGCGATATCGCCCTTCATGTTTCTCCACCAAAATATAGTCCTTAAGTCCCTATACATCTTGGTTCCACCGAGATGAACCGTATAAGGTGTATAATGAGCTTCCTCCATTATTTCTTTCTTCAAGTCTTCATCTTTCGGAATGCACAACCTTCTTTCGTACGTAATTGCTCCATCATTGCCGAATGAAAAACCTTTCACTCCTTTGATTTCGGTCCTCTTCTTCAATTTGCCGAGAAAAGGGTCCGAGTCTTGGGCCTCTCGGATCCTTGTCCAAATCGTGTCATGCACCACAAGTGCCAAAAGTATGTACTCCATCTCCTTGGTTGACTCGACCACTTCTAACTTCAAACGTTCGAACTCCTTCACTAGCTCGTCTTGGCTCGTCAAAGAATTAAACATGCCTCCCTTTCGGCTAAGTGCATCCGCGACCACGTTCGCCTTGCCCGGATGATAGTTGATCGTGCAATCGTAGTCCTTCACTAACTCTAGCCAATGCCTTTGCCTCATGTTCAACTCCTTTTGCGTGAAAATGTACTTGAGGCTCTTATGATAGGTGAAGATCTCGCACTTAGTACCATAAAGATAATGTCTCCATATCTTTAATGCATGAACAACAACCGCTAACTCAAGATCATGCGTAGGATAGTTCATCTCGTGCACCTTCAATTGCCTTGATGTGTACGCTACGACCTTCCTATGTTGCATCAAAACACATCCTAGCCCTTGCTTCGACGCGTCGCTAAAGATAACGAATCCTTCCGTAGGATCAGGAATAATAAGGACTGGAGCCGAAACTAACTTGCCCTTCAACTCTTGGAAACTCTTCTCGCAAACCTTGGACCACACGAACTTCTCTCCTTTGCGAGTCAACTTGGTCATCGGTGAGGCTATCTTTGCAAAGCCTTCGATAAAATGCCTATAGTAACCGGCCAAACCGAGAAAGCTACGAACCTCGTTCACATTAGATGGAGCCTTCCACTCACTCACGGCTTCAACCTTAGACGCATCCACTTCGACTCCTTGGGTAGTGATCACATGACCTAGAAAGTTCACTTGGTCTAACCAAAACTCGCATTTGGTAAACTTTGCAAACAATCTTTCTTGGCGTAAAACTTCAAGAACCGTCCTCAAGTGCTCTTCATGTTGCTCCTTACTCCGCGAATAGATAAGAATGTCATCAATGAACACTATGACGAACCGATCTAAGAAAGGGTGAAAGACTCGTTTCATCAAGTCCATGAAGACAGCCGGTGCATTGCTCAAACCGAACGGCATCACTACGAACTCGTAATGCCCATAACGTTTGCGAAAAGCTGTAACACCCCGCATAGGCTGTAACACCCCGCATAGGCAGCAGCTTTTAGTCCCTTAATTACTTTTGTTTTGGGCGTGAGTTTTAGAGAGTTCAAGGTTTAGTCCTTTAAGTTGTTATGCCTTAATATTTCTTAATTGGTTGCTTAGTATTAGTTGTCCCAATTAGTGTTAATTGGACCCTTACGAAGTATTAAGTTCGAATTTTATTAAGAGTAAGGAAGAGAAGTATTATTGTTGAGGTTATAGTATTAGTCCTCTAAGAATAGTATTTCCTTAAGTATTAATTCATTAAGGGTATGTTAGTAATTGAGGAATTTATTTTAGGGACTTGACTTTATGAGGTTTTGACCAAGAATAGGATTAAATAATATTTGGGATAGTATTATTATTATTTTCGAAAAATAGGAGTCTTATACACTAAGGAATTTTTGAAAATTATAGAGCATTAAGACTTTGATTTCTAGTATCTTTATTTATGGAAATAAGTCATATTCTTATGCAAGAGAATTGTATGCTTGAAGGTTAAGTATCACAAGAATAAAGAGATGGTAAGGATTTGTTAAATAAGAAAATAAGTTGCCAAGTATGGAAATAGAGATACACCAAGATATTGGGCCAATTTTCTTACCTTTTCCCAGCAATTTCGGCCAGCCCCTTATGCAGCCCCAAACCCTACTTTTCCAACTCTATATATATGTATTGATCAAGTCCCCAAGATGCTTAGACACCCTAGAAAATCGGCAGCCACCATAGCACCAAAAATTCGGCAATTATGAAGTTAGAGGACCAGTTTTTCAGCAGCTTGTAGAGGTAGAGAGGAGGGCAGATTTTCGAGAGTTTCAAATAGCAAGGAATTAGCAAGCCAACGTACAACACTTCTTTATTTTCAAGACAAGAAAAGGTGGGGGTTTAAATGGTGAAAAGTGGTAACTTCTAGTTCGATTTTTAAATGTTTAGTTTGATGCATTGATGTGTTTATGTGCCAAATATGTTATGGATGATCAGATATGATCAATCTATGTTAAAGGCATTCAGATAATGCATATGGTACTCAGATAGTACAAAAAGTATGGATACGCGAGGCGTATCAAATGTTAAGAATGAGGGGTATGTTTACATGTTTATGTGTCCTTTATATTTAGACTTCGAACTAAACTATCCCCACGGAGTGATTATTTTATAATTGCTCACCCCTTCACCGAATTATATTTTCAGATTTTCAAGAGTAAGATGACGGGATTGGAGAATGCGGAGGAAGGTGGATGTGATGCGAGTTAAAGAAGAAGTTAATGGATTGAAGTTTTATTAAAAACCAAGTAGGCTTTACTTTAAGTTTTGCAAGTATTTTTATTAAAGTTTTCGGCACTTATGGTTGCCCCAAGACTAGACGTATGCATTTTTTATTTCATTGAGTGCATGGGCACGTAGATGGTTGATTTAGGATTTATTATGGTTTGATGAATTATGGGATTTTAATTTGGATTTTTATGAGTTATTATTATTATTATGATTATGTGTTAATTTGCATGAGTTTTAGGAGTTAAGTTGATGAATTTATTTATTTAGTTGGCAGCTGATGGTCTTAAATTTTATGCATGGTTAAGTGTTGAGTTATGTGTTTAATTGTTCTTAAGAAATTAGTTATTGTCCTTAGTTTGCATGATCGATAAGTTAAGTTTTATAACTCCAAAAATTATGAAATTTTACCAGAATGTTTGCCATGATTTAAGATGAATGTTGACCAATTTTCATGAGTTTTTACCCAGTAGAAGTCGAGGAACTGATTTTAGTCATTTATGTGATTCTAGTCCTCAAAATTCTTGTTTTAAAAAAAATACCAATTTTATGCCAGGCATATTTTCGAAATTTTGGCAGTTTATTAGCCATAAAATATTTAGTTATTTTGGTCTTAAAACCTGGAGGAAAATCGTTTTAAAGTTTCAGCTTGAAAGTAGTCCTATAGCTTTGTTTTACGAGCTTTTCATGCTATTCAAAAGTGGATTTTTGTGGCAAGTGTTTATTTTATGTTTAATATGATTTATTTGAGTATTTAGAGGTCTTAGATGGTTTGGCAAGATTATAGTATTAACAATTAAATTTTATTAATAAAGGGGAAAAAAAAAGAAACAGAAAGAAGTCCCACAACCCGGGAGGCGGGATCAAAAAAACAATTTATCATGGTCTCGTTAAAAACCTCGCCGAAAAACCACCCTTGTGGAAAAACCGGACGGAGGGAAAAAGAGCACCAAATAAATTAGAGTCATCCCATAGGTAAAAAATAAAAAAATAAAGAAACTAAAAAATTAGTCCAGGAGATAAATCCTTCAAAACCGGAGCCGAAGAATGCGCAACAAGAATAAGAGGTACAACCAAAGATGCACCCAGGCAAAGATGCCTTCAAAACCAGCAGTATAGCAGCAACAGATTTGTAGCCAGAAGCTTCCATAAATTTTAACTCTCGCACAGCAAGAATCCAATATTTGCCCACATGTACTCCTGCCCTTTCCTCAATCCAGCGCCCAATTTCAGCCTCAATGGTTACTCTCCCAGCTCCAAATCCGCACAAGGAACCACCATTAATATTCCAACATTGTAACAGCAAAGTAAAATCCAATAGCATACTGCATCCTATGCAATGTGTAGCCAAACGAGTCAGCCGTGGAAAGTGGATCGCCCCCACAGCCAAAGCAGCAACATAGCCTGGACTCCTTCCATTGCAACACAGCAAGACCTGCTCACATTCCAGCCCCAATGAAACAACACATTCACACCGTCCATTCCAGAAAGGACCCCCAAATGAAATCCAAGGATCTGTTCTGTCCCCAAACCAGCTCCCAATTGCTGCAGTATATACTTCCCAAATACAACAGCCATGTTTACAGCAGCCATGTTTAAACAACTCCAACCAGCAAGGATGAGTCCCCACAAGTCCCCATTTCAGCCCCTCAACAAATTGAAACAGCAGACACACCCAAGTAGTGAAGCCTAAAGATTCGGCCAATCTATCGCAACCCAAAGAATAGGCAAGGACAGCTAGAAATAGAACCACCCCAACAACCAGCAAGTGAAAAAGCCCCAAAGTAACCCCTGCCCAAACCAAAAAAAGAGCAGAACGAAAAGAACCCCAAAACAGGCCAAGATGAAAAACAGAAAACCAACAACACCGAAAGCCAACAGAAAAAACCCCCTGCTGTGAAAAGTGCCAGGGAGCAGAAGTCAAACTCCAAAAAAACCAGACCCGACAAAGATCACCACTCCCCCAAAAGTCCCTGGGACAAAAATAATGCAGCAGAACACCAAGACAGAAAAGCCACATCAAGTAAAATTAAGGCATAACTCTATAAAAGTCAGAATGTAAATCCATGAAAAGAGAATGTCCAATAAATGTCGGACAAGGACCCTCCCAAATCTCCGTAGTCCGTCTACGAGCTAACAAATCCGCAATGGAATTTCCTTCACGATAAATATGAGAAAAACAAACAGACATAAAAGGCAGCAAGCCTAAAACATAATTCCATCGAGATCTTACCCGCCACGGAACTAAATTCAATTCAAGACGCATCGTTTTGACAGCAAGAATCGAATCTGATTCCACCCAGAGATGATTCCAACCTCGTGCATGGGCCAATTCCACCTCCCATATTATTGCGGAGAGCTCCGCCTCAATTGGCCAACCCCAACCTACCTGCTTCGTTACAGCCATCATGAAAAAACCACGATGATTCCGAAAAATGACCCCAGCATATCCAATACAAGGAGGAGAGCGCAAACTAGCTTCCACATTAACCTTAATCCATCCTGGAGGAGGGGGCTGCCACCTCCCAGTGATCACTTTTGTAGCTAGCTTCGGACGTAACTGGGAACCCAACTGCCTAACTATAAGAAGTTCAGCCAACAAACCAAGGGAGTGACCACCGACCAAAGCAGCAGCTTCCCTAATATGAGCAAGCACAAAAGCTAAACATCTCCTAGGAGAGACGTCTACATCATCATGGACCCGAATATTACGCATACGCCAAATTCCCCAAATTATAGTAATAAAAGAGAGTTGCCAGAGCTTCCCAATTTGTGTGGAAAATTGCAACAGGGACGAATAAACCACCACATAAGGGAAACCCTCATTCCAAGGAAGGCTGACACCAAAGAGCTGAACAAAAAAATCCCACACTTGTCTTGAAAAACCACAGCCTAAAAAAATATAATTCAAACTCTCCGAATCACCCAAGCACAAAGGGCAAACAGTAGGACCTGCCACCGCAAAAGTATGAAGCCAATCCGATGTGGGAATCTTCCCATGTAAGGCCCGCCATACCAAAATAGATCTGCAGGGTGGGATATGCCGCTGCCATAACCAATTATAGGGGATAGCAGTGGGTACAACAGCACACAAGCTGTCATATGCTATCCGAGAAGTGAGCTCTCCGGACACAGTGTTTCCCCAAACAACAGAATCTTGTCCCTCGGAGACGAAAATCTCTAAAATGTCCTCCACAACACTCGGATAGGCAATAGCAAAGGAGATGTCCAAATGCCAACAGCCATCAAAGTAAAAGTCACCACTCTGCCCTCTAAAGTAGAAGCCACGTGAGGCGGAATACCCAATGCATCAACCAGAGTGTAGCCCAGCCAATTCTCATGCCAGAATTTAACCTTAGAATGCTGCCCAATTAACCAACGAGCACCATCAGATATGCTAATCAAATGGCGCTTTAAACCAGGCCAAATGGAGGAAGGGAAGTAAGATCGGCGCCGAACCCGATCCTTAAAAAACCTGTCGTGAAGGAGTTGGAGGTCTAAGAAACGAGCCTGAAAGACATCCCAAGCTAGCTTAAATGTGTAGGATGCGTTCGCAAGGTGCAATGAAAGAATGGCCCCCTTCCGAAAGAGGGGAACAACGCTTTTTCCAAGAAACCGAACAGGACGAACCCCGTGTGAGGGTGGATCCTGTCCAAACAAAGTTTCTCATTGCCCTATCAACCTTAGACACCAAGGCAGTAGGCCATTTGTAGAGCATCATCAAGTGGACAAGGGAAGCAACAATAACCGAGTTAACTAAGCACCTCCTACCAAGCATCGAGAGCGAGGAGCCCTTCCAACGAGAACACTTTGAGACAACCGAATCAGCTAACGCCTGCAAATAAGCACGCTTAGGAGCACCAACAAAAAGGGGAACACCAAGATATGTGAAAGGGAGAGAGCCGCAATCAATGCCTGTGATACGTTTCATCCGACGTTTAAAAGCTGTATTCACCCTAGGACCAAAGAAAACACGTGATTTATCTGGGTTATAAAATTGACCTGAAATATTCCCATAAGAGCGGAGAAAATAATGCAGGCCATCTATACACCCGTTCGTCGCTCGAAGAAAGATAATAATATCATCCGCGTAGAATAGGTATGGAGGAGCACGATTAAAGGATCTCAAGCTACCGATCCGAAAACCCCAATCAAGCCAACGTCCCAAAGCTTCTTCAGCCAAACAAAGCAGCAAAGGAGAGAGGGGATCACCCTGACGAACACCCCTAGAACAAGCAAAATAACCCCTAGCCATCCCACCTACAAGAACCGAGAGACGGGAGGAGGAGAGAACAGCCTGAATAATGGAGCGAAACTTGAGACCAAAACCTGATTATAGTTTAAATATGCATATATTTTACCTATTTTGTGTATTATTTTGTGTACTATAATGTACTGTTTAGCGTATTTATATATAATTTCACACTTTCTAATTAGTTATAAGTATTTATATTTTCTATATAAATAAGAGACATATGTATATTTCAACATGGCCATTATGTCTATTGTATATTGTTGAGGTCTTAAGTGGAGTTATACTTATCCAAATTTTATGATATTGAACACCTAAGACAATGTACTAAATACTTAAGACATTTTAGTGATCCAATTTTACAAGTTTGGATTGTATTTGTACTCAAAAGTGAAGACTCCATTTCTGTCCAATATTTGGACTCAAAACACATTTTCGTATTTCCACAATATCTGGAGCTTCACTAATCCAATTGAACCAATTCCAGTTGTATTTGATCACTAATTCGTTGCTCTACAACTTGTCTTCAGGGCTCAATTGTCAAAAGTTCCGTCTTCAATTGTCAAAATGACAATCAATGCAAGGGCTACAGAATTCCGCCATCTCAGGGCACATGTTGGGAAACAATTCACCATAATTCACACAAAAGTCCAATTTACACAAGACCAAAGCCATTGGTTAGCCAAGAAATTCATCAAGACACAGTAAAAATATTAAAGGCGTTGATTTTGTGCAATCTGAGATATCTGCTTTTCAAAAGACCGCCATAAATACACGGAGAAAAACAATCCAGTTTTACCAACTTCACTATTCTGGTCATAACTCACAATATAGAGATCCAATTTTTGAGATCTTAGACTCCTTGAAAATCTTATACAACGGCCTACAACTTTCATTCAGAAGTCAAGATGAAATTCGGACGGAAAGGGTAAATAAATTACTGATCTTTAGAGGCCTCGTGAATTGGTTCTTAAAGTCTCCATGATTCACTATTTGGAGGCCTATATAAAGAGCCCTTTAGCAACCCTTGAAGGCATCCCATTTTCCTTGTAATCCTTCTGTCTTAAGTCTAGAATCTCTCTTAGAAATATGAGTTCTTATTGTATTAGTATGAGTAGCTAAATATTTTACTAGAGTTAGGGATGAAGCTTTAGTAAGGTATTAGTGATGTTTTTGGTTAGTCAATAAAGATTTTCAAAGTTTCAATCCTTTAGTCATTTGATGAGTTTTTAAGAAAGGTTTTGATGTGTCATTATTTTGATTTGTTGTAGACTTATTGGCACAACAAATGCTTAGTTTTACATGTCAATTATTGATTTTATAAACTTGTTAGAACAACTAAAGGTACTTTTCAAAGTATTATACGTGCTCAATGTTATATCTTCCGATTGAAATCTCTTGATTGTTAGATTTCGAATGAGTTATCAAAGATAACCAAGAATAACTCTAGTATCTTCACTTAAAGTGGAATCCCGAAGCTCTAGTATTTTGTTACTCTATTGAAACCTCTCAACTAGTTTGTATCTTTTTCTTCCAAATCTCCCTGTGGTTCGACACTCGGTCTCCCAAGAAATTTTATTACTTGAAATCAACCTACACTTGGGTACGTAACTCTCAAGGAGCTATCAAAACCCATACGACGAAGAACAGCAATAAGGAAATCCCAATCAATAGTGTCAAAAGCCTTTTTAATATCAATTTTGACGGCCATGCAAGAAGTTGCCCCCCTCGAGTTCATTTTATTTAGCATTTCCGAAGCTAATGCAACACACGTGTGTATACGTTTCCCGGGAACAAACCCATATTGGAAAGGCGTGAGATAAAAATTAATGAAAGAACCCAGCCTAGTAGCAATGATCTTGGTGAACACCTTGTATATAAAATTACTAAGCACAATGGGTCTGTAATCCTGAATACGATTAGCTCCTGCGAACTTCTGTATGAGAACTACAAAGCTGGAATTTGCATGTGCGTTCTATGCGTGAATTTATTTGATGGAGATAATGTTCTAAACCAAAATGATTTTGAAAGACGCAATATTGAAAATTTGCATGTGCGTTCTATGCGTGAATTTATTGAACCCTAACGAAATTCGGTTCCATCATGCATGGTGTACCCTCAAGATGCAGATAATTTTAGGTTTAAACATGGAATGATTCAATTGCTCCCTAATTATCATGGTTTTGACTCTGAAAATCCTTACTTGCATTTAAAATAATTTGAAGAAATTTGTGCAACATTTAATGAACCAATGTGTACTCAAGAAGCTATTAAGCTAAAGTTATTTTCTTTTTCTCTTAAAGATAAAGCAAAAAACTTGGCTTAATTCTCTTAAACCAAACTTAATTACATCTTGGCAACAAATTCAAACTGAATTTTTGAAAAAATTCTTCCCGATTAATAAGACGAACGCTTTAAAAAAAGAAATCAAGAATTTTTTCCAAAAGAGTGATGAACAATATTTTAAATGTTGGGAACGTTTTAAGGATTTATTAAATGCTTGCCCTCACCATGGTTTTGAAACTTGGAGAACCGTAAGTTTCTTCTATGAAGGTTTAAACGCTGAAACAAAACAATTTGTGGAAATGATGTGTAATGGTGAATTTTTGGATAAAAATCCTGATGATGCACTTGAGTATTTAGACCATCTTGTTGAAAAAACTCAATCTTGGTATAATGAAAAGACTTCTGAAGGTTCAATTAGATCTAAGCTTGAAAATTCTAAAGGAAAATATAATTTAAGTCAAGAAGACGATCTAAATGCTAGAATTGAAAGTTTAACTAAATAAGTTGAAAGTTTGCAACTAAAGAAACCTAAGGAAGTAAAATTTGTGTAAAATAATGACATATGTGAAATTTGTGCCATTAATGGACATGTAACTAATGAATGCCCACAAATTCCTATTTTCAAAGAGATGTGTCATGAACAAGTAAATGCATTATCTAATTTTCAAAATTCATATCCATCAGTTTTTTCTGAAACATACAACCCAAATTGGAAAAATCATCCAAACTTTAAGTGGAAAAATGAAAGTGTATCACAACCTTTTCCCACCCAGAAAAACCTCAACTCCAATTTCACCCAACATAATAAACCACATATAAAAAGCCTTGAAGAAACTTTACAAGCCTTTATGCAAGGACAAACAACCATCAACAACCAAACGTCACAAGCCATCAACGATATTAAAAGTACATTATCTACTTTAACTAATACCTTAAGAACAGTTGAGAAAGGAAAGTTTCCTGCTCAACCTCAACAAAATCCTGCTGGGCAATGTCAAATTTCCTCTGATGCACCAGAAAATGTTAATTTTGTCACCACTTTAGGTAGTGGAAAACTAATTGACAAAACAATCAACCTTAAGAAACAGGAAGTTGAGTCAACCCAGACCCGGAATAATGAAGATAAAAATAAAGGAGAAGATGAAAATAAGAATTTAAACCCTATTAAGAAATCATCCACTGCTCCTTTTCCTCAAAGATTACACCCAATTAAGAAATTGGACCAAAACTCTGAAATATTTGAGGTTTTGAAACAAGTAAAAGTTAACATTCCACTACTAGATGCAATAAAGCAAGTTCCATCTTATGCCAAATTTTTGAAAGATTTGTGTACTGTAAAGAGAAAACTACATGTTCAAAATAAGGCATTTTTAACAGAGAGTGTAAGTTCAATTTTTCAACAAGAAAGCCCTCCTAAATACAAAAATCCTGGTTGTCCAACAATATCGTGTATTATTGGGAATACAAAAGTAGAACATGCACTTCTTGATCTTGGTGCGAGTGTTAACCTTTTACCGTTTTCTGTGTATAAACAACTGGATTTGGGAGAATTAAGGAAAACTACTGTCACACTTCAATTAGCAGATCGTTCTATAAAAATTCCAAGAGGTATAGTAGAGGATGTGTTAGTGCAAATTGATAAATTCTATTTTCCGGTAGATTTTATTGTTTTAGACACATGCCCAGTCTCAAATCCATCATCTCAACATCAATCATTTTAGGAAGACCATTTCTTGCAACTTCTAATGTTTTAATAAACTGTAGAAATGGTGTTTTAAATCTTTCTTTTGGAAATATGACTTTGGAGTTAAATGTTTTTAACATTTCTAAGCAACCACAAAGTAATGATGAGGCTAATGAAATTGATGTAATTGAGACATGTACGCTTGAACAATTGATAACCTCATTTTCTGATCCATTAGAAAATTTGATAAATGATTATGGCAATGATAACAGTTCGGAGTTTGATTCCATTCCTATGGTTTCACAAGTTTCAAAGCTTAATGAATGGAAACCCAAATTTGAACAATTATCAAAGTCTGAAAAGGCTCCAACCCCGTCAAGCGAGCAACCACCAGTTTTAGAGTTGAAGCCTTTAACATCAAATTTGAAATATGCTTTTTTGGGTGCTAATGATACTTATCCGGTAATAATATCCTCTAAGTTAAGTTATGATCAAGAGCATAAATTATTAGAGGTATTAAAGATTCACAAGCATGCGATAGGGTGGTCTATATCAGATATAAAAGGAATTAGCCCATTAATTTGAACTCATAATATTTATTTAGAGGAAAATGCTAAACCCTCTAGGCAGATGCAACGAAGACTTAACCCTAATATGAAAGAAGTGGTGAGAAATGAAGTTATTAAACTATTAGACAATGATATTATCTATCCTATCTCTGATAGTAAATGGGTTAGTCCTACTCAAGTTGTGCCTAAGAAATCTGGAGTAACTGTAGTAAAAAATGATAAAAATGAATTGATTCCAACTAGGACTGTTACTGTTTGGCGTGTATGCATTGACTACAGAAAATTAAATTCAATGACAAGAAAAGATCATTTTCCTTTACCTTTTATGGACCAAATTTTGGAAATAATTGCTGGGCATGAATTTTATTGCTTCTTAGATGGATATTCAGGGTATAATCAAATTGCAATTGCACTAGAAGATCAGGAAAAAACAACATTTACATGTCCTTTTGGAACGTTTGCATATTGTAGAATGCCATTTGGATTATGTAATGCCCTAGCAACATTCCAAAGATGTATGGTAAGTATTTTCAGTGACATGGTTGAACGTTTTCTTGAAGTTTTCATGGACGATTTCTCTGTCTTTGGAAATTCTTTTGATGATTGCTTAATAAACATAGCTAAAGTCTTAGCTAGATGTGAGGAGAAAAATCTTGTTCTTAACTGGGAAAAATGTCATTTCATGGTAACTGAAGGAATTGTGTTAGGTCACATTGTTTCATCAAAAGGAATAGAAGTTGACAGGTCCAAAATTGATCTAATAGCCAACCTACCAACACCAAAATCAGTTAAAGATATTAGATCATTTCTAGGACATGCAGGTTTTTATAAAAGGTTCATAAAAAATTTTAGCACAATTTCAAGACCATTATGCAACCTTTTATTAAAAGATATAGTATTCGAGTGGAATGACTCTTGTGAAAAGGCTTTTGTAACAGTCAAAGAAATGCTCACTTCTACACCTATTATGCAACCTCCTGATTGGACTCTACCTTTTGAAATTATGTGTGATGCTAGTGATTATGCTGTTGGAGTCGTGTTATGACAGAGAAAAGATAAGAAACCTTATGTGATATATTATGCAAGTAAAACTCTTAACAGTGCTCAAATGAATTATTCCACTACTGAAAAAGAATTACTTGCTGTAGTATTTGCACTAGAAAAATTTAGATCTTATCTTGTTGGCTCATCTATTGTTGTTTATACTGATCATTCGGCTTTAAAATATCTACCAGCAAAGAAAGATGCAAAGCCAAGATTAATTAGGTGGATACTTTTACTTCAAGAATTTGATATAATAATCAAAGATAAAAAGGGAGTGGAATATGTAGTGGCCGATCACTTATCCAGACTTACATGTGATGAATCTTTTGAGGTATGCCCCATAAATGATTCTTTTCCCGATGAGCAATTATTCACCGTGTCTAAAGGTCCATGGTTTGCGGATATTGCTAACTTTCTTGCGATAGGTCAAATTCCAATTCATTGGAATGCTCAAGATAAAAAGAAATTTTTTATGGAAGTAAGAAATTTCTTTTGGGATGACCCATATCTTTTTAAATATTGTCCTGATCAAATATTAAGAAGATGTGTACCAGATAATGAGATTCAAAGCATAATAAATTTTTCTCACTCTGAAGATTGTGGGGGGCATTTTTCAACAAGAAAAACCGCTGCAAAAATTTTGTAGTGTGGATTTTATTGGCCAACACTTTTCAAGGACACATATGCATTTTGTAAATCTTGTGATCGATGTCAGAGATTAGGGGGCATAAGTCGTAGAAATATGATGCCATTAAATCCTATCCTAACTGTTGAAGTATTTGATTGTTGGGGAATTAATTTTATGGGTCCTTTTAATCCACCATCTTTTGGTTATCAATATATTTTGGTTGGAGTCGACTACGTTTCAAAATGGATTGAGGCAATCCCTTGCAAAAATAATGATCATAAAATTGTTTTAAAATTTTTAAAGGAAAATATTTTTTCAAGATTTGGAATGCCTTGTGCAATTATTAGTGATGGCGGTTCACACTTTTGTAACAAACCTTTAGAGAATTTAATGAAAAAATATGGAATCCATCATAAAGTGTCTACCCCATACCACCCAAACACGAGTGGGCAAGCTGAACTCGCTAATAGGGAAATAAAACATATCTTGGAGAAGACAGTTAACTCAAATCGAAAAGATTGGTCAATCAGGTTAGTAGATGCACTATGGGCTTATCGGACAGCATTCAAAACAATACTTGGTATGTCTCCTTACCGACTTGTCTATGGTAAACCATGTCATTTACCTGTTGAAATAGAACATAAAGCTTTTTGGGCTATTAAAAGGTTTAATTTCAATCTAGAAAAAGCTAGTACTTTAAGAAAATTTCAACTAAATGAATTGGAGGAAATCAGAAATGATGCATATGACAATTCTAGAATTTACAAAGAAAAAATGAAAGTGTTTCATGACAAGCACATTGTTAGGAAAACTTTTGAAATAGGGCAAAAAGTTCTTCTATATAATTCTAGATTACATCTGTTTCCTGGAAAATTGGGCTCAAAATGGTCAGGACCCTTTATTATAAGAACTGTATTTTCAAATGGAGCGGTTGAAATTGAAAATCCAAAAACAGGTGATGTGTTTAAAGTGAATGGACAACGTCTAAAAGCATATCTTGGAAATTTTAGTAAGGAGATTGAGTCAGTATCTCTTACTGACCCGGCTAGTAATATTATGTGAATTTTATTTTTCCGGTATAAATGGTGGATTCGGTACTCCGTGACTTCCAAGTCGGTATTTCAGTTACCCACAAAACTGAATTGTAAAAAAAAAATCAAAAAAAAAATTATATTATATATAACACTCAATCTTAACGGTAACAATGATGAGTGTATCACCACCACTTATCTTTCCAAACGGTCATGAACGGCTAGTTTTTAATTTTTTTTCAAAAAAAATTACTCTATAAATACCTAATTTTACTCCCATTTCTAAACACCCCTCTTCAAGTTATCATAAACTCAAACAAAATGAGTAAAATCTTTCTCTCCATCATCACTCTTGCCTACTTTGTCATGCTTGCTATTTGCTATTTCAATGAAGAAGTAGAATTCGGTGCATTACTTTGGATTGTTGCGGCAATTGCAATGCAATTTATAATGTTAGCTTGGGGAGTAGCATTTTTGTAATTGTAATGTAATTTCTTGTTGTTTAATAAATTTTTAATCTTTCATTTTTGAATAGGTCGACGAAATGGACACTATGGATGCGGCAATTGCCTATTTAAATAAATGCTTTCCTTGCTTCATTAAAAGGGATTTGATTAAGATATATTATGCTCGGTGTGAAAGATTACGATTGATGAAGATTAAAGGAATACCACTTGATCTTCAATGGTTGATTGAAGCAAAGGTTAGAATTGGAGGTGAGTTACCTAATTCAATTGTTCCACGCGTGGTTGGTTTGGGTAGAAGTTCATTTTCTAAAAAACGAAGGGCTAAAAGAATGGGAGTTTGCTATAAATGTGCTAGATGGACGTGTAACACACGTTGTAAAAATATAGGAATGACTTCCGATAATTGATTAAATAAAATAGATTTCATTATAAATGGACTGAGTAAGGGGTCAGTGGATAACCAATGGACCTCTGAGATGCATTATATTGGAATCGAGCAAAGAGCTTTAGTCGATTTAAGGAATGAATTAATAAAGGAATATGCACATTGTCTCGGGAATCTGACGTTAAACAATCACAACTACTGTCCCCAAGTGGGACCTCAATCTCTTAACTTTCTTTTGACTTTTGTTTCATTTAACAGTATTTCTCGAATCGTATCAGGTACATTTTTCATTTATCTTTGTCTATATAATTTAGTGTTCAGCTTATCACAACTCGTATCATCCTTTCGAAAGTCCAAATATGGCAACTTCATCTTCTAAAAAAATAACCTCTATTTTTGTGTTAGGGGGAGCTGGAAATAGTCTTAATAAAGAATTTACTCGACTAGCAAATAAGCTAGGTGGTATACTAGCTCGGAGAAATATCAAACTAGTACACGGAGGAGGCACACTTGGTCTGGTAGGTAATGTTGCCTTGACAGCATCTTGGGAAGGATCTGAAGTTCAGGGAGTCGTTCACACAGGTATAAAAAGAGTTAATCCTACTACAATTGGTGAGGAAATACAGATTTCATCCTTAATTGACAGAATGCCAAAATTGATAGAAATCTCTGATGCATTCATAGCCCTTCCAGGTGGTATTCTTACTTTGGAAGAAATAATTAACATTGTATGTTGGTCATGTTTAAGTATTCATTCAAAACCTGTGGGACTACTGAATATTAATGGTTATTATGATGGGTTACTAACTTTTTTGGATCATGTGAAGCAACAAGGTTTTATTGAAGAATCAGAACGTCAACTCTTTACAGCAGATTCAGATCCAGAACAATTAATAGAAAAACTCAATGCCTGTGAGATTAAAAGTTGCCCAATCACGTCTCAGGTAAACTGGTTAGGAACTCGACCCAGAATAAGTCAGGATGATATAGATTTACATTTGTGGAAAAAAAAATTAGAAAAAAAAAATTAAAAAAAAATAAAGAAAAAAAATGCATATATATATATATATATGTCTGTTCGCGTATTTCAGGTTTATTCCTACAAATTTTTCTGTGGAATCAGGTAATCTCTCCTCTTTTACAATTTCGTCTATTCATCATAGAGGACAATGTGTTGTTTAAATTGGGGGGTGGGGATTAGTTGAGTACTTTTAAGAAAATCCAAAAAAATTAAATAAAAAATAAAGAGTTAAAAAAAATATATTAAAAACACTATAAAGATGGTAGAGTAAAGGGGGTAAGAAAATTAACCTTTTTTTTGTACCTTTGAGACGCATCACAACCACGACTTTTTAAATTTACTGATGTCATAATTTTAATATATGTTATTTAACAAACTTGGTACATTTTTTTTTCTATTTTGGTTAAGTACATTCTAATAGATGTTTATAAGTCATCCTCATTTCACACACACTGTGACAAAAGATTATGGACTATAATTGAATAATTCTACTAATTTTTCTATTTTACAAATGGTTGCAATTGATTGTTGAAAAAATAAAAATTATTTTAACAAGATTTACATTAGAAAACTGCAACTTTTGTTTAGTGGATATGAACCTACCCTGTGAGAATTTGTGCATAAATAGCATGTTTGAGCATTCTTTTATGTGAGATACTCTGTCATGAATTATGTTCTTCAGAACTTGTTTTTAATCTGTATCAGTCACTCTGTATGTAGATATAAGAATGATGAAGGCAATTAAGACTTACCTTTCTTTTCCAATAAAACCTACCGAATTTTTCAATGCCTTAGTAAACCCCTTTGAGCCTAAATAAAACCTTTTCTTTTACCACAAAATTATAATTATCAGTTCTCAAAGTGTGAATAAGGTGAATTATTCTTGTGAAGGTGTCAAAAAAAAAAGAAAAAAAAAGAAGAAAACAAAAAAAGAAAAAAAAGAAAAAAAAAGTGATGTTTATCGGAATAATGATGAGGATGGCGAAGGACAGTATTGAAGAGATTTGAAGATGCGAATCAAAGCCTAAATATAATTCTTCCTACATTTGGTTGCAGACCACTTTGAGTCAAAATCCAGAGCCGATTTTCTTCATAACTTCACCTAAGCCTCATTACAACCAAATAAAGTCCTTCTAACTTATGTTGCATGCATTGTTGATTGACTGACGGATGTATAACCAAGCTTATGATAGAAATATTCACGATATAGAGTCTGAGCGTAAACACTAGCCACATTGAGAGATGTAAGGCGTGTGAAATCCACTGGCAAAAGTTGTTTATTCTAACAACTATCTTGTTAAAAACAAAAAAATATATATATATTTTCATCATGAAAGTTGTTAACCATAGTAAAATATCAAGATAATAGAATTATGATGTGAACTCCATACCTTTTGGTCACTTAACTTGAGCACAACAGGGGATGACTATCAAACTGTCTATCTAGATTGTATTGAGCATAAAATAGTTCTAAGATGCAATAGTTTGTTAATTTAGATATATTAAAAAAGAGTTGGTAAGATGCAAATAAAAGCATCATCACAAAATTATGTTACTCTTTCATCACTAGGGACTAGTAATGAGCTGGTTGGGGAGTGTGATTACAGTTTAAATATGCATATATTTTACCTATTTTGTGTATTATTTTGTGTACTATAATGTATTGTTTAGCGTATTTATATATAATTTCACACTTTCTAATTAGTTATAAGTATTTATGTTTTCCATATAAATAAGAGACATATGTATAATTCAACCTGGCCATTATGTCTATTGTATATTGTTGAGGTCTTAAGTGGAGTTATACTTATCCAAATTTTATGATATTGAACAACTAAGACAATGTACTAAATACTTAAGACATTTTAGTGATCCAATTTTACAAGTTTGGATTGTATTTGTACTCAAAAGTGAAGACTCCATTTATGTCCAATGTTTGGACTCAAAACACATTTTCGTATTTCCACAATATCTGGAGCTTCACTAATCCAATTGAACCAATTCCAGTTATATTTGATCACTAATTTGTTTCTCTACAACTTGTATTCAGGGCTCAATTGTCAAAAGTTCCGTCTTCAATTGTCAAAATGACAATCAATGCAAGGGCTTCAGAATTCCGCCATCTCAGGGCACATGTTGGGAAACAATTCACCAAAATTCACAAAAAAGTCCAATTTACACAAGACCAAAGCCATTGGTTAGCCAAGAAATTCATCAAGACACAGTAAAAATATTAAAGGCGTTGATTTTGTGCAAGCTAAGATATCTGCTTTTCAAAAGACCATCATAAATAAACGGAGAAAAACAATCAAGTTTTACCAACTTCACTATTCTGGTCATAACTCACAATATAGAGATCCGATTTTTGATATCTTAGACTCCTTGGAAAGCTAATTCAACGGCCTACAACTTTCATTCAGAAGTCAAGATGAAATTAGGACTGCAAGGGCAATTAAATTACTGATCTTTACAGGCCACGTGAATTGGTTCCTAAAGTCTCCATGATTCACTATTTGGAGGCCTATATAAAGAGCCCTTTAGAAACCCTTGAAGGCATCCCATTTTCCTTGTAATCCTTCTATCTTAAGTCTAGTATCTCTCTTAGAAATATGGGTTCTTATTGTATTAGTATGAGTAGCTAAATATTTTACTAGAGTTAGGGATGAAGCTTTAGTAAGGTATTAGTGATGTTTTTGGTTATTCAATAAAGATTTTCAAAGTTTCAATCCTTTAGTCATTTGATGAGTTTTTAAGAAAGGTTTTGATGTGTCATTATTTTGATTTGTTGTAGACTTATTGGCACAACAAATTTTTAGTTTTACATGTCAATTATTGATTTTATAAACTTGTTAGAACAACTAAAGGTACTTTTCAAAGTATTATACGTGCTCAATGTTATATCTTCCGATTGAAATCTCTTGATTGTTAGATTTCGATTGAGTTATCAAAGATAACCAAGAATAACTCTAGTATCTTCACTTAAAGTGGAATCCCGAAGCTCTAGTTTTTTGTTATTCTATTAAAACCTCTCAACTAGTTTGTATCTTTTTCTTCCAAATCTCCCTGTGGTTCGACACTCGGTCTCCCGAGAAATTTTATTACTTGAAATCAACCTACACTTTGGTACGTAACTCTCAAGGAGCTATCAAAACCCATACGACGAAGAACAGCAATAAGGAAATCCCAATCAATACTGTCAAAAGCCTTTTTAATATCAATTTTGATGGCCATGTAAGAAGTTGCCCCCCTCGAGTTCATTCTATTTAGCGTTTCCGAAGCTAATGCAACACACGTGTGTATACGTTTCCCGGGAACAAACCCAAATTGGAAAGGCGTGTTATAAAAATTAATGAAAGAACCCAGTCTAGTAGCAATGATCTTGGTGAACACCTTGTATATAAAATTACTAAGCACAATGGGTCTGTGATCCTGAATACGATTAGCTCCTGCGAACTTCTGTATGAGAACTACAAAGCTGGAATTAACCCCAATTGGAATAGAGGCCGAACGAAAAAAGAAATCCACAGCCGAAGTAAGGTCAGTCTTCACAATATCCCAACACCTACAGAAGAAAAGACCGGAGAAGCCATCCGGTCCAGGAGAGCTACCTTCATCCAAATCAAAGACCGCCAAACGAACTTCCTCCAAAGAATGAGATGCCACAAGCAAGTCATTGTGAGAATCCGACACTGTTTTGAAAGGCAAGATGTCCAAAATAGAGAATCCATGGTCCAACGAGCTATCATTCGCAAACAAGAGTTCGTAAAAGGAGATAGCATGGGAAGCAATGGCACTCGGATCCGAGGACAGGCTCCCATCAATCAACATCTCACCCATATCATTGTGGCGATGACTATTGCGTTGTAAAAGGTAAAAGAAAGCAGAATTGCGATCTCCATCAGTTAACCAATTTAAACGAAAGCGCTGGGAATAAAATTCGCGTTGCTGGTGGAGGTGACCACTCAACCGAACCTGACAGTCTATTTCTGCACTAAATTTTGCATTTGAATCACCATTACTATAAATGTCTTGTTGTATCGCCTGTAGATGTGCAGCAGCAACTGAGATTTCAGTAAAGATATTTCTGAACACCTCACGGTTCCATATTTTTAATTTCTGCTTCAGCAATTTGAGTTTCCCGACCAAACTAATAATTAGGTTAAGGTGAGAATCACCCGAATTCCAAACCTGCTGCACAAAAGCTTCAAAATCTGGATGTTGAGTCCACATTGACTGAAAGCGAAAAGGCCTAGGAGGTCTCTCAACAGCTGTGTTCAGAGATAGAAGCAGAAGATGATGATCCGAAGAGTGACGACGTAGGGTCTCAAGTTGTAAGTTGCTCCAAAGATTAACAAAAGAGTGGGAGGCTAGAATGCGATCTAATTTAGCTGAGATTATTCCCTGGGAACCACCCCGAGAAGACCAGGAATAAGGGAAACCCGAGGATTCCAAATCAATAAGATTCATGGTGTCAACAAACACTTGGAATTCATCAACCGGTAGTTGCCTATTAACCACTGGGGGAAAACGTTCATGTTCCCCCAATACTACATTGAAATCTCCCATCAAACAGAGTCTATCATTTGCAAAACCCAAGAGGGAGTCCCACAACCCGCGTCGAAGAATATAGTTGTTCTTCCAGTGGACAAAACCCAACGTGAAAGTGAAAGGTGAGAGGCAGTGGAGAACCACACATTGGTCCGAAGAAAAAAGGACTGAGATAAAATCACGAAGGTCGTACTTACAAAGAACCCAGATATTCAGACGAGAGGGGGAGCGACAATTTTCCACCAAAAGATCCAACCCAATGCTCCTCCAATATTCCCGACTTACTGCATGGAAACAAATTTTGGGTTCAATTAGCGTGATAATATTAGGATGATAATCGCTGCAAAAGATGAGTGGCAAAGATGAGTGGTCGTGCATCGGCGGCCTAGTATGAGATCCATCTACTTCGTCTGCCCAACTAAGTCTCGCCACAAGAGATAATTCAGCGGCTTTTGGGCCCTGCCCATCCAGAACAAGTTTATCTTTGGCCTTATTTTTTAATATTTGAAGGGTTCTTAGCTCCTCATCTGAAATATTTGATCCACGAAGAGCATCACGGAGATGGTCCGTTCCCCGGGATGACTGAGAGGTGGAGCTGGCAGAAGACGGTAAGGACCTAGGGAGGGCTGCCGGTTCACGTAGAGAGTCAAAGGGTCGATGTGGGTCTACTGGGACTAATGCAAGTTCATCAATAGCAGGTTCATGTCCATGGGAAAAAGAACCTTGCTTTGTGAGATCTTTTAAATCCACAGCTATCTTGTCAATTATGGCCAAAGGCATCCCCTTGGAAGAGAAAGGAGCCTCTGCCTCTTTCGGTCGAGACTGCCTGGGTCAACTACGACTACGATCACGTGGCCTCGTATCAGCTGCTGCCCATTTTCTGCATCGGGAAGGACCATGACCCACCACCGAGCATTCACGACAGAATTCCGGAAGGCGTTCATAAGTCAAGGAAGTGAAAGCACATTGTCCTTCCCTCGTAAACATGATCCTATCCTCCAAAGTATCTTTTAAATCAATCTCAATAAGCATACGAGCATAATGCCCGTATGTCAAGTTCCGAGTATTTTCATCAATGCGCACCAAGGTTCCAGCCGCAGAGGCAAGCGACGCCAATATACGTGGGTGCCAGTATTCAATAGGAAGGTCCGCAAAGCGAACCCAAACCTGAGCCGTAGAAGTTTTAAATTTCTGAGGATTAAAATTCGGGACCCACTGTTGAAATCGAAGCAAGCCCGTACTACTCCTATAAGCTTTACCGAGAATAATCTTCCCCCTATCCCCTGCATCCTCAAATAACACAGTATAGAATCCCTTACCCAAGGGGATAAATTTAGGTCGACTGGAGAGACCCAGGGTCTGAGAAAATTCCGATGTCAAGGCCGATCCATTAAGAAGAGGCTTACCCTACATCGTGATTAAACGACCAATCACCGCCGATTGAAATGTACCCAAATTAACACGGTAGGCCTCTTCGTCAATATCCACCACCATAAATTCCCCTTGTCGAGTAGGTTTTGAGGAATGATCGGGCACAACAGGAATGTGATCGACGCCCACCGAAATAGGGCCCTCCATGAGAACCTGCGCAAATGATCGATGCCCTGCAATGCGCACGCCCCCCCAAACTGCCGAGGGGCCATGAAACGAAGACTTACCAGTAACCGGTGGTCCCCCCGCCAATCGGCCCTGATCATTTTGGGGCGGGCAACCATCCAACTTATCGACAGAGATATGAGAATCGGGAGCCTGATCAGCCACAATCGGTACCGTTGACTTTGAAGCGGAAGAAAGCCAGAAATCGCTGAACCCAGGAAGATGGGAATTTAGTGCATCAACAAGGTCCGATGGGAGAGAAACTGAATTGGACGAAGGCGAAAGGCCCGGTGGAGGAGGGCCCGGCGAAACACCCCGATGAAGTTGGATAAAGTCACGGTTGGAAGGATGTAAATGTGCTAGAACCTCCAGAGTGTAAAGGGAAAGGGCAGAATTGGAAGACGTGTGGCTCGACGCCATTGATGAGTGCTCCCTAGCTCTTTTCAAAAGTTATGTGTTCAGCTGCTTCGCCATAATTATTTAAGTATTATTGCAAGGTTTAATTGATGACTTATGTGTTGAATGATGTTAGAATAAGTTTAATTCACATGTGAATATTATCGAAACATGTTATTATGTTACTTGTGTGATTCCTTGGAATGTGCTAAGTGAATACTATTGAAAAAAAATGTTATGATTATTTATTATGATATTTTAGGATTTTCCATGGATGTATTGAATGAGTTATTTATTGGGAATATTTGATTTATTTAGTTAAAAAAAAAGGTTTTCAAAGAAAAGAATTTTATTTCAAGTAAAAAGGGTTCACATTCTAAAGAATGTTTTTATTAAATTAATTATTTAAAAGCAGACTTCCGCTGATTTGAAATGCATAGAATTTTAGGGCGTGACAGTGTGGTATCAGAGCAGGTCTACGTTCTTGTAGACTTGTGAAAATAAAATATTTTTATGTGCTTTACGTGATTGTATGCAACATTTTTATGGAATAATTTCATGAAAAAGTTTAATAAAAAGAGAAAGCTCCATCCATCACCACCGCCGCAGCCATCTCCGAGTCCTAAAGCAAGTAAGTTTTCGAAAGCTCAAGTATGATGTTTCAAGTTAATGATTTATTCAAGGAATGGTTTATGATTTATGTCATGACGAGGTCATGAAGGATTTTTACGAAAAGTTATGAACGACCACTTTTTGGTCAAATGTTTTAAGAAATTATTTTCAAGATTTTCGAAAAGAAAAATGTTTTTAAGAAAATGTTTTATGAAATGTTGTGCTTGTACGATGGCTTAGGAATGTTATGATTAAGATTTATGATGAGTATAAATGCCTAGCAAGAGTGATTAGAAGCTTTTAGGCTCGAGTACGTATAGGACCGTTTTAATTTTTAAGATCGGCTAAGCAATTTCTTTGTATTACGGGGTCTTTCGTTTTAGATGCCTCCGAGACGTGACCCAAACCATGACCCTAATGAGTCCGATGGACACGCGGATAGGAGGGGTCGCCCTCAAGCTAACCCCATAGTTCCTAACGTAGCACCTATGCTTAACCCTAACGAGCAAGTAGTTGAACAATTTAGGAGGTACAAGTCTGCTACCTTTAACTGGCGGGACGGACCGGACGCTGTTCATGAGTGGTTTCGGTCAATGGATAGAATTTTGAGGTTATATCAGAGTAGCGCAGCGGAAGCAGTATTTTAAGTAGCGTAGGAAGATTGGTTGTGAGTTAGTTGATAGTGTTAGTCCTTTAGAAGTTAGTATTCCTTCGGGAAGGCTGTTTTTACGAGTAAGGTAGTGTCGAGTGTGAAACTTGACATTTGTGGGAGGAATCTTGAGGGAGAGTTACACGTTATCGAGATGGGACAATTCGATGTCATTCTTGGCATGGATTGGTTAGCTAAGTACCACGCCACCATTAATTGCGAGAAGGGGGAAGTGACGCTCAAGTTGCCAAGTGGAGAGGAGTTGACGTACTTTGGTTCCCGACCGAGTACACATAATTTGATCATCACCGCGATGCAAGCCATTGAATTACTTCAAGAGGAAGGATGTGAAGGATACCTTGTCCATGTGATGGGCACGAACGTGAAGGAGGTGAAAATTGAAGACGTTGCTGTTGTTAACGAGTTCGTTGATGTTTTCCCCGAAGAGTTACCTGGAATTCCACCCGACTGACAAGTGGAATTTACGATCGATCTAGTGCTGGGAGCTGCCCCAATTTCGAAAGCACCCTATCGAATGGCACCAAAGGAACTCGAGGAGTTAAAGATGCAATTGCAAGAGTTGTTGGATAAGAAATTCATCCAACCAAGTGTTTCACCATGGGGAGCTCGTGGAGGATGTGCATTGACTATCGAGAGCTTAATCGGCTCACGATAAAGAACAAGTACCCGTTGCCTAGGATTGAAGACTTGTTCGATCAACTAAGGGGAGCGAGTGTGTTCTCAAAGGTTGACTTGAGATCGGGTTATCACCAATTGAAGATCAAAGAAGGAGACAGGGCGAAGACTGCTTTTCGCACACTATGGGCATTACGAGTTCGTGGTGATGTCGTTCGGTTTGAGCAAAGCACCTGTTGTCTTCATGGACTTGATGAACCGTGTCTTTCACCCTTTCTTAGATCGGTTCGTTATAGTGTTCATTGACGACATTCTAATCTATTCTCGGAGTAAGGGGCAACATGAAGAGCACTTGAGGACATTTCTAGAAGTTTTGCTCCAAGAAAGATTGTTTGCAAAGTTTACCAAATGCGAGTTTTGGTTAGACCGAGTGAACTTTTTAGGCCATGTGATCACAGCCCAAGGATTTGAAGTAGACGCATCCAAGGTTGCAGCCGTGAGCGAATGGAAGGCTCCAACGAATGTGAACGAGGTTCGTAGCTTTCTCGGTTTGGCGGGATATTATAGGCGTTTCATCGAAGGCTTTGCAAAGATAGCCTCACCAATGACCAAGTTGACTCGTAAAGGAGAGAAGTTCGTGTGGTCCAAGGTATGCGAGAAGAGTTTCCAAGAGTTGAAGGACAAGTTAGTTTCGGCTCCAGTCCTTATTATTCCCGATCCTATGGAAGGTTTCGTTATCTTTAGCGACGCATCGAAGCAAGGGCTAGGTTGTGTTTTGATGCAACATGGGAAAGTCATAGTGTACGCATCAAGGCAATTGAAGGTGCACGAGATGAACTATCCTACACATGATCTTGAGTTAGCAGCTGTTGTTCATGCATTGAAGATATGAAGACATTATCTTTATGGTACTAAGTGTGAGATATTCACCGATCATAAGAGCCTCAAGTATATTTTCACGCAAAAGGAGTTGAACATGAGGCAAAGGCGTTGGCTAGAGTTAGTCAAGGACTACAATTGCACAATCAACTATCATCCGGGCAAGGCGAACGTGGTCGCGGATGCACTTAGCCGAAAGGGAGGCGCAGTTTATTCTTTGACAAGCCAAGACGAGCTAGTGAAGGAGTTCGAGCGTTTGAAGTTGGAGGTGATCGAATCACCCAAAGGCGTTAATTCCATCATTGCAGCCTTGACGGTTCAGCCCACTCTTCGTACATGAATCATCGAGAAGCAAGGCAAGGACGCTGCCCTAATTAAGTTTAAGAAGCGAGTTGAGATGAAAGGCGTTAAGGGCTTCATGATCGACGCAAATGGAGCACTCTTGTTCGAAAATAGGGTATGTGTGCCGAATGATGAAGACTTGAAGAGGGAAATAATGGAGGAAGCTCATTGTACACCTTGTACGGTTCATCCCGGTGGAACCAAGATGTATAGGGACTTAAGGACTATATTTTTGTGGAGGAACATGAAGGGCGACATTGCCAATTTCGTGGAGAAGTGTTTAACTTGTCAACAAGTTAAGGAAGAACATAAAAGGCCATCCGGATTGTTGAAGCCTTTAGAGATACCTCAATGGAAGTGGGAGCACATTTCCATGGTCTTAGTGATGGGATTACCCCTTTCGATTAAAGGGAATCAAGCAATATGGGTTGTTGTGGATCGACTAACCAAGTCGGCTCATTTTCTTCCTTTGAAGATGACGTGGAGTATGGATAAACTTGCTCAAGTTTATATCCAAGAAGTAGTGAGATTACATGGAGTTCCCGTTTCAATCGTTTCAGATAGGGATGCACGTTTTACGTCGCAATTTTGGAGGAGTTTGCAATCGGCCATGGGCACGAAGTTAAACCTTAGTACGGCGTATCACCCACAAATGGACGGTCAATCCGAGAGGACGATCCAAACACTTGAAGATATGTTACGGGCTTGTGTTCTAGACTTTGAAGGTAATTGGGAGACGTACTTACCTTTGGTGGAGTTTGCTTACAACAATAGCTATCAAGCGACGATTGGCATGGCTCCATACAAAGCCTTGTATGGACGACGTTGTAGATCTCCTTTGTATTGGGATGAAGTTGGCGAACGACGTATTCTAGGGCCCGAAATCGTGGAGAAAACGGTCAAGGTGATTGAGAAGATCCAAGTGCGGATACGGGCTGCCCAAGATTGTCAAAAGTCTTATGCAGACAAGCGTAGGAAGCCCCTACATTTCGAGAAAGGCGAGAATGTGTTCTTGAAAGTTTCACCAACTAAAGGAGTTGTTCGTTTCGGACGCAAGGGGAAGTTGCAACCACGTTTTATAGGACCTTTCGAGATCCTAGAGAAGGTTGGGAGTGTAGCTTATCGCTTAGCTTTGCCCCCAAGCCTTGCAGCCGTTCATAACTTTTTTCACGTTTCGATGTTGAGGAAGTACGTACGTGATCCTAGTCACGTTTTAGACTATTCGTCTTCGAAAGTAGATAAGAACTTAGCTTACGAGGAAGTACCCGTTGAAGTGTTGGGTAGGAAGACTCATAGTTTGAGGAATCGAGAAGTTAACCTCATTAAGGTACGTTGGAATCGACATGGAGTTGATGAAGCGATGTGGGAAAAGGAAGAGGATTTAAAAGCTAAATACCCCGAGCTTTTTTTGCAAGGTAAGTTAGCATTTTCGAGGAAGAACTTTTTTAAAGGTGGTGAGGTTGTAACACCCCGCATAGGCTGTACCACCCCGCATAGGCAGCAGCTTTTAGTCCCTTAATTACTTTTGTTTTGAGAGTGAGTTTTAGAGAGTTCAAGGTTTAGTCCTTTAAGTTGCTATGCCTTAGTATTTCTTAATTGGTTGCTTAGTATTAGTTGTCCCTATTAGTGTTAATTGGACCCTTAAGAAGTATTAAGTTCGAATTTTATTAAGAGTAAGGAAGAGAAGTATTATTGTTGAGGTTATAGTATTAGTCCTCTAAGAATAGTATTTCCTTAAGTATTAATTCATTAAGGGTATGTTAGTAATTGAGGAATTTATTTTAGGGACTTGACTTTATGAGGTTTTGACCAAGAATAGGATTAAATAATATTTGGGATAGTATTATTATTATTTTCGAAAAATAGGAGTCTTATACACTAAGGAATTTTCGAAAATTATAGAGCATTAAGACTTTGATTTCTAGTATCTTTATTTATGGAAATAAGTCATATTCTTATGCAAGAGAATTGTATGCTTGAAGGTTAAGTATCACAAGAATAAAGAGATGGTAAGGATTTGTTAAATAAGGAAATAAGTTGCCAAGTAAGGAAATAGAGATACACCAAGATATTGGGCCAAGTTTCTTGCCTTTTCCTAGCAATTTCGGCCAGCCCCTTATGCAGCCCCAAACCCTACTTTTCCAACTCTATATATATGTATTGATCAAGTCCCCAAGACGCTTAGACACCCTAGAAAATCGGCAGCAACCATAGCACCCAAAATTCGGCAATTATGAAGTTAGAGGACCAGTTTTTCAGCAGCTTGTAGAGGTAGAGAGGAGGGCAGATTTTCGAGAGTTTCATAGAGCAAGGAATTAGCAAGCCAACAACAACACTTCTTTATTTTCAAGACAAGAAAAGGTGGGGGTTTAAACGGTGAAAAGTGGTAACTTCTAGTTTGATTTTTAAATGTTTAGTTTGATGCATTGATGTGTTTATGTGCCAAATATGTTATGGATGATCAGATATCATCAATCTATGTTAAAGGCATTCAGATAATGCATATGGTACTCAGATAGTACAAAAAGTATGGATACGCGAGACGTATCAAATGTTAAGAACGAGGGGTATGTTTACATGTTTATGTGTCCTTTATATTTAGACTTCGAACTAAACTATCCCCACGGAGTGATTATTTTATAATTGCTCACCCCTTCACCGAATTATATTTTCAGATTTTCAAGAGTAAGATGACGAGATTGGCATTGCGGAGGAAGGTGGATATGATGCGAGTTAAAGAAGAAGTTAATGGATTGAAGTTTTATTAAAAACCAAGTAGGCTTTACTTTAAGTTTTGCAAGTATTTTTATTAAAGTTTTCGGCACTTATGGTTGCCACAAGTCTAGACGTATGCATGTTTTATTTCATTGAGTGCATGGGCACGTAGATGGTTGATTTAGGATTTATTATGGTTTGATGAATTATGGGATTTTAATTTGGATTTTTATGAGTTATTATTATTATTATGATTATGTGTTAATTTGCATGAGTTTTAGGAGTTAAGTTGATGAATTTATATATTTAGTTAGCGGCTGATGGTCGAAAATTTTATGCATGGTTGTGTTGAGTTATGTGTTTAATTGTTCTTAAGAAATTAGTTATTGTCCTTAGTTTGCATGATCGATAAGTTAAGTTTTATAACTCCAAAAATTATGAAATTTTACCAGAATGTTTGCCATGATTTAAGATGCATGTTGACCAATTTTCGTGAGTTTTTACCTAGTAGAAGTCGAGGAACTGATTTTAGTCCTTTATGTGATTCTAGTTCTCAAAATTCTTGTTTTAAAAAAAAATACCAATTTTATGCCCAACCTATTTTCGAAATTTTGGCAGTTTATTAGCCATAAAATATTAGTTATTTTGGTCTTAAAACCTGGAGGAAAATCGTTTTAAAGTTTCAGCTTGAAAGTAGTCCTATAGCTTTGTTTTACGAGCTTTTCATTCTTTTCAAAAGTGGATTTTCGTGGCAAGTGTTTATTTTATGTTTAATATGATTTATTTGAGTATTTAGAGATCTTAGATGGTTTGACAAGATTATAGTATTAACAAATAAATTTTTATTAAGAGAAAAAATAAAAGGATCAGCAGAAGTCCCACAACCCGGGAGGCGGGATCAAAAAACAATTTATGTTGGTCTTGTTAAAAACCTCGCCGAAAAACCACCCTTGTGGAAAAACTGGACGGAAGGAAAAAGAGTACCAAATAAATTAAAGTCATCCCATAGGTAAAAATAATAAAAAGCAAAAAGAAACAAAACTGCCAAAAGTCACAACATAAAAGGCAACAAAATCTGCCAAATTTGCCCAGAAACAGCAAAAAAAAAACGCCCACGTCAACACTCAATTTCTGCCAAAATAACAGCAGCCTGCACAGCCAACCCCCCCATTACAGCACCCTTAAAAAACCAAGTCAACTTGAATAACCAAACAGCAATAATCAACTCAATTGGCAAAAGTAACAGTAAGTAACTCCCAATCCAAACCAAATCTGCACCAAATCAGCAAGGTTTAAAGCCCTTTATAAATCCTTTGCAGCTGCACAAATTAAACCCCAAAAAACTTAACTGAAACTCTATAACCTTCCAGCCTACAAGCAGCATAAAAGAACTAGCCAAATCAGGAATAACTCCCATAGGCATTCCCCCAATCCAACCCCTGCCAGAAGGTGTATAACAGGCATTAAAGAAATGGCAACAACATAACTCCCAAATTCCGGCATTTGAAACCCCCAAAGATCCAAGGGACCAATTCTGCTGTACATAACAAATTGTTCACCATGAGAAACTCCCAGCACAAAGTCCGCAAACAAACAGCATAAGAAACTCCCAATAACACTTATTCCAGCACTTAATTGCCATTCCACACTAAAAGTCAGCCTAATCCAACAGCAATCAGCCCCAATAGAAGCTGCCATTCGATCTCATCACAGCAACATATGCCCCTCTGCCATAATGGTCATTGATCCCGGGCCTTTAATTAAAGGAAAACAACAGATGACCTCCCAGCCAAGTAGAACCTGCACTAAAGGACACTCAAAAAACCATAAAACCTGAACAGCCCAAAACTCCATGCCAAAGTAATCCCAATACATTAAATGATCAGAACAACCGCAATTCAAAGAAACCCATCCATGCCATCACAACATCACTCCAAACATCCGTTGCTGCACCAACAATGTGCAGCCCAAATCTGATGGCCAACAAGCAAATAAAAGAACCACCTGCAAACAGCAGAGAACAGAAAACATGTCCATCCCAAATCAACAAGACCAGCTCTTCCCCCATCCAAATTTACCTTAGCAATAAAAACAAGGACTTCCAATCTGGCACAACATTGACCAGCAGAAGCCCCCAAATTCAAAAGAAACGCTCCAGACGGCCAACCTAAAATCTGAGAGAAAGTCCCCAAGAACTTCCCAAGTCTTGAAATGCAATCCAACAGCACAGGAAGCCCCAATATAGCATATAAAACCCAAAATACTCCCGAAATCCCCATTCGCTGTACAACAAAACTGCCCACAGCAGTAAAATCCTGCAGGAAAATACAGCCGAAACAAACAGCTGACAAACCAGCAACAGCAACAAACCACCCTAAAGTTTCTGGAACATTATAAACAAACCGAAACATGGAAACAAACCAGCAGCGCAGAAAATCAACAAACATCAAACACTTTATCAAAAAGCACAACATCAATGAACAAATTAGGACATAAGTCGATGGAAATTAGCATGCATATCCATGAAAATGAGATGTCCAAGGAAATCCGGGCAAGAGCCCACCCAAACTTCCGTAGCCCGCCTTCGAGCAAGCAAATCCGCAACGGAATTACCTTCACGATAAATATGAGAAAAGCGGACTGACATAGAAACCATCAGACCTGTAACAAAATTCCACCGAGGCTTCACCCGCCACGGAACAAATCCCAATTTGCGACGCATTGTTTTAATAGCAAGGACCGAGTCCGATTCAACCCAAAGCCGACACCAGCCCCGAGCATGGGCCAATTCAACCGCCCATAAAATAGCAGATAACTCAGCCTCAAGAGGCCAACCCCAACCTACCTGAGTAGTGGCAGCCATCATGAAAAAACCCCGAGGATTTCGAAAAACGACCCCAGCATAACCAATATTAGGAGGAGAGCGTAAACTAGTGTCCTCATTAACCTTTATCCAACCTAGAGGAGGGGGTTGCCACCTCCCGCTAATCACTTTTGGAACCAATCTCGAGCGCAACGTGGTACCAAACTGCCGAACAAGGAGAAGCTCATCGACCGTGCCAAAGGAGTGACCCCCAACTAACCCAGCAGCATCTCTAACATGAGCTAGCACCAAAGCTATACATCGCCTAGGGGAGACGCCTTCATCATCATGGACCCGAATATTACGTAAACGCCAGATTCCCCAAATTATAGAGACGAACGTAAGTTGCCAGAGCCGCCCAACTTGAGTGGAAAATTGTAAAAGGGATGCATAGACCACGAGATAACGGAAGCCCTCATCCCAGGGAAGGCTGACACAAAAAATCTAAGTAAAGAAATCCCACACTAACCTTGAAAACCCACAACTCAAGAAAATATGATTCAAGCTCTCCGAATCACACATACATAAAGGACAAATGCTGGGACCAGCAAACCCAAAGCAATTTAGCCAATCCGACGTAGGAATCTTCCCATGCATGGCCCGCCAAACCAAAGTGGACCGGCAAGGCGGAATATGCGGCTGCCACAGCCACTCAAAAGAGAGGGCAGTTGGTACAGCAGGGCGCAAGCTGTCATAGGCTCCCCCAAACAAGACTATCCTCCCCCTCAGAAACCATAATCTCCAAAATGTCCTCCACGACGCTCGGATAAGCCAGAACAAAAGAAATGTCCATATGCCAGCAACCATCGTAGAAGTAATCACCCACCCTTCCCTCCAAGGTACTAGCCACATGAGGAGGAATACCCAGGGTGTCCACCAAAGTGTAACCAAGCCAATTCTCATGCCAGAATTTAACCTTAGAGCAATGCCCAACTAACCAGCGAGCGCCATCTGAAATACTAGTCCAATGCCGCTTCATCCCAGGCCAGATAGAAGACGGAGAGTGGGAACGGCGCCAAACCCGATCCTTAAAGAATCTGTCATGTAGGAGCTGGAGGTCCGAAGAACGAGCCTGAAAAACATCCCAAGCCAGCTTAAAAGTGTAGGAAGCATTCGCAAGGCGCAAAGAACGGATACCCAGGCCCCCTTCCGAAATAGGAGAAAAACATTTTTTCCAAGAAACCGAACAGGATGAATTCCGGGAAAGGGTGGAACCCGTCCAAACAAAATTCCTCATCGCAACGTCCACCTTCGTGACCAAGGCTGCTGGCCATTTGTACAACATCATCGTATGAACTAAGTAAGCCACAATTACTGAGTTAACCAAACACCGTCTGCCAGCCATAGAAAGTGACTTACCCTTCCAGCGGGAGAACTTAGAAATGATTGAATCAGCTAAACCCTGCAAATGAACGAGCTTAGGAGCGCCAATAAAAATGGGAACACCAAGGTAGGTGAAAGGGAGTGTGCCACAATCAATGCCTGTAACGCGTTTCATCCGCATTTTAATAGCTGTACAGACTCTAGGACCAAAGAAAACGCGAGATTTCTCAGGATTATACAGTTGACCCGAAATAGAGCCATAAGAGCGAAAGATGTAATGCAGGCCAGCCATATCCTCTTTTTTCGCTCGAAGAAAAACAATAATATCATCCGCATAAAATAAGTATGGAGGCGCACGACTAAGAGGCCGCAAGCAGCCGACTCTAAAACCCCAATCCAACCAACGACCCAGAGCCTCTTCAGCCAAACAAAATAGAAGAGGAGAAAGGTGATCTCCTTGACGAACACCCCTAGAACAAGCAAAGTACCCCTTCGCAACCCCTCCCACAAGGATAAACAAGCGGGAAGAAGAAAGGACAGCCCGGATTAAGGTCCGAAAGGCAAGACTAAATCCCATACATTTCAGGACAGCAATGAGGAAATCCCAATCAATAGTGTCGAAAGCTTTTTTGATATCGATTTTAACAGCCATACCAGGAGCAGCCCCCCTCATATGCATTCGATTTAAAGTCTGAGAAGCTAAAGCAATACACGTGTGAATGCGTTTCCCTGGAACGAATCCATATTGGAAGGGCGTGAGGTATAAACTAATGAAAGAACCCAGTCGTGTGGCAATAACCTTGGTGAAAACCTTGAAAATAAAGTTGTTGAGCACGATGGGTCTATAGTCTTGAATACGATTAGCACCCGCAAATTTCTTGATAAGCACCACAAAACTAGAGTTCATCCCGATCGGGATAGAGGCCGATCGAAAAAAGAAACTTACAGCCAATAGAAGGTCCGATTTCACCACGTCCCAACACCTACGAAAAAACAAACCGGGAAACCATCCGGCCCAGGCGAGCTGCCTTCATCCAAATCAAAGACCGCCATTCGGACCTCGTCCAAGGAAGGACAAGCTACAAGCAAGATTATAGTATTAAAGTAAATGGCTTTTGTATTAGTTAATGAACTGTTTTTATACACACAAGGTTTTGATGAGTGAACCCTAGCTGTTTTTGAAAGTTATGTGTTCAGCTGCTGTGCCAGAATTATTTAAGTATTATTGCAAGGTTTAATTGATGACTTATGTGTTGAATGATGTTAGAATAAGTTTAATTCACATGTGAATATTATCGAAACATGTTATTATGTTACTCGTGTGATTCCTTGGAATGTGCTAAGTGAATACTATTGAAAAAAAAATGTTATGATTATTTATTATGATATTTTAGGATTTTCCATGGATGTATTGAATGAGTTATTTATTGGGAATGCTTGATTTATTTAGTTAAAAAAAAAAAGGGTTTTCAAAGAAAAGAATTTTATTTCAAGTAAAAAGGGTTCACGTTCTAAAGAATGTTTTTATTAAATTAATTATTTAAAAGCAGACTTCCGCTGATTTGAAATGCATAGAATTTTAGGGCGTGACAAAAGCGGTCTTCGCTCTATCTCCTTCCTTGATCTTCAATTGGTGATAGCCCGATCTCAAGTCAACTTTTGAGAACACACTCGCTCCCCTTAGTTGATCGAACAAGTCTTCAATTCTAGGCAACGGGTACTTGTTCTTTATCGTGAGCCGATTAAGCTCTCGATAGTCGATGCACATCCTCCACGATCCGTCCTTCTTCTTGACGAACAAAACTGGCGCTCCCCATGGTAAAACACTTGGCAGAATAAATTTCTTATCCAACAACTCTTGCAATTGCATCTTTAACTCCTCGAGTTCCTTTGACGCCATTCTATAGGGTGCTTTTGAAATTGGGGCAGCTCCGGGGACTAGATCGATCGTGAACTCCACTTATCGGTCGGGTGGAATTCCGGGTAACTCCTCGGGAAACACGTTAACGAACTCGTTAACAACAACAACGTCTTCAATGTTCACCTCATTCTCCTCCGTGCCCATTACATGAACAAGGAATCCTTCACATCCTTCCTCTTGAAGCAATTCAACAGCTTGCATCGCGGTGTCGATCAAATTATGTGTACTCGGTCGGGAACCAAAGTACGTTAACTCCTCTCCACTTGCCAACTTGAGCGTCACTTCCCTCTTCTCGCAATTAATGGTGGCGTGATGCTTAGCTAACCAATCCATGCCAAGAATGACTTCGAATTGTCCCTTCTGGATTACATGCAACTCTCGCTCAAGACTCCTTCCACAAATTTCAAGTTTCACACTCGACACAACCTTACTCGTAAAAACAGCCTTTCCCGAAGGAATACTAACTTCTAAAGGACTAACACTATCAACTAACTCATAACCAACCTTCATACAACAACGAAGCGAGACAAAAGAATGTGTTCGCCACTTGATTTTCTTGCTTGGGCTTAAAGCCTTGAGTTGCTCCTTGCCCACGATTAGTAAACTTCCTTGCTCCGCCGGATTGATCCCATTTCCTCTTGTTATCACGTGACCTCCTATCCGCATCCTTCTTCAAACAAACTGCCATCTGCTCGGCCCTCTCAAGTGCTTCGGCAAAAGTTAGGTTGCCTAAAGCTAGTAGAATGTGCTGGATTTCGGTCCTATACCCTTTGATGAAATGAAGGACGCATTTTTGCTCGGTGTCGACAAGATGTTGAGCAAAACGTGCAAGCTGGCTAAACTTCAACTCGTACTCCGCAACCGTCATGCCTCCTTGTCGCAAGTCTAGGAATTCGCGCTCCTTCCTATCCTTGTAAGATTGAGGGTAGTACCTCTCCATCACGATCCCCTTGAAACGATCCCAAGTTAAGGCACGTCTCTCCTCAACCGGGTGAATCCTCCAATGGCTCTCCCACCAATGGTCAGCATCCTCAACGAGTTGGAATGCCACGCAAGCAATCCGTTGTGCATCAGTGCACTCGATCAGCTGGAAAATCTTCTCCATGGAATGAAACCACTCCTCAACAGCGTCCGGTCCGTTCCGCCCGTTAATGGTAGCAGGCTTGGACCTCCTAAATTGTTCAACTACTTGCGCAGTAGTGTTAAGCATAGGTGCTACGTTAGGGACCACGAGGTTAGCTTGAGGGCGACCCCTCTTATCTGTGTGTCCATCCGAATCATTAGGGTCATAGTCTGGGTCACGTCTCGGAGGTATCTAAACGAAAGACCCCGCAAGACAAAGAAATTGCTTAGCCGATCTTAATAAATTAAAAACGGTCCTACACTCATCGTACTTAAAAGCTTCTAAACATTCCTTAATAGGCATTCATACTCATCATACATCTTAATCATAAACTTCCTAAACCAACGTACAAGCACAACATTTCATAAAACATTTTTTTTTCGAAAAACTTGAAAAGAATTTTCTTAAAACATTTGACCGCTCATAGGTCCTTCATAACTTTTCATAAAATCCTTAATGACCTTGTCATGCCATATGTCATAAATCATGCCTTGAATTTCATAAATCATTCCCTTGAAACATTAAACTTGAGCTTTCAAAAACTTACTTGCTTTAGGACTCGGGGATGGCTGCGGCGGTGGTGATGGATGGAACTTTCTTTTTTTATTAAACTTTTTCATGAAATTATTCCATAAAAACTTTTCATACAATCACGTAAAGCACATAAAAATATTTTATTTTTACAAGTCTACAAGAACGTAAAGCTGCTCTGATACCACACTGTCACGCCCTAAAATTCTATACATTTCAATTCAGCGGAAGTCTCAGTTTTAATTAATAATTTTAATAGAACATTCGTTAGAATGTGAACCCTTAGGTTTGAAATAAAAATTTCTTTTCTTTAAAACCCTTTTCAACCAAAATCAGAGTAATATAATCCTAATAAATAATTCATACATTCAAAACGAATAACTTATTCAATACTGTTAAGTACCTTGGTTTAGATTTTGATGTGTGAAAAACAATGTGTTTAATTATTGATTTGATCTAACATTTGTGCTAAGGAAATTGGTGTTTGAAACATATAGTTGTAAGTGAAGTCTGCAGCTGTGCATTTGATCAATCTACAGTTAAGACATGACCCTACAGCTGTAAGGTTTCTCTACAACAGATTTTTTATATTGATAGGACTATACAGCTGCAAAGTTGAAAGACTCTACAGCCACAAATAACCGTTTGAAGAGATGGTACAAGTCAGATTATTTGAAGATAATGAAGACCCTTAAGCACTATTAGTGTAGCTCTCAAGCACTCACTAAACTGTACTTAAGTGGAGGTTATTTCTAAAGAATCTGGAAGATAATGAAGATTAGTTACAAGGAGGCCAGAATTCTGAAGAAAAGGACATAGTACAATCAGTACTATCCTGTGTGAAGGATGAGGACCATTTCACACATGCCAAATAGAGAGATAGGAGCCTTATCCGGATTTCAAATTTGAATTTTCAACGGATAAGACACTCAACTTAATCTATAAATAGAAGAAGTCCTCTGAGGAAGCAACAACAACAACCCTGAGCATTCAAGCATTCAACCTAAGTAGGTCTACAGCCAGCAAATTCTGAGAGAGAGCTTATTTGTTTTTATCCTTTGTGATTCATAGGATAATTGGTTAGGATTTTCTTAAAAAGAATCACACCTTTTGTTGTTGTTCCCTCACCTATTTTATACCTCTACTTAGTGTAGATATCTCTTTGTGAGGTTTTGTAAAACTCTTTGTGAGTTATATTCTGAGTGAATAGGGTAGTTTAATCTCTTTTTAGAATAGGAATCTGAGTGAACCTAGTTCAAAGGGGGAACTACTTGTATTGATCTTTGTGATCACTTCTTAGTGAAATTGGCACCTAAGTGGTGTAACAGTGGATGTAGGTGGTCTTTTTATAGACACTGAACCACTATAAACCTGGTCTATTTACCTTCTGCTTTGTATATTCTTTTCCTGCATATTTAATTTTCTTGTTACATTCATCATTCCTTTGAAATCTAAGTGCATAAAACTTTGTGTTCATCACAAAAGAAAAACTAACTCTACAGCTGTAGACTTTCATAAGTCACTCAACTGTTAAGTTTGGTTTATATTGTTTTTCATAATCACTCACTTTATTCCGCTGCACATTAGAGTATTCTCTATACAATTTTAATTGTGAGAACTCCTCTTATATCTTTTTCTACAAGTGATTTGTTTTTTTTTTGCAAGTTTTTAAACTCTACAGCTGCAAACTTCTCTAAGTCCACAGTTGTAACCTTTGTTGTCCAGTTTTAAAACTCTTGTAAACTTATTGATTTTAAACTTAAAAAGGGTAACTGTAAGGTTCTAGAATCCATCCTTTTGAAAAGTTTGAAAAATCTAATTTTGGACTCAAGGTCTATTCACCCCCCCCCCCCCTCTAGACCTTGACCACTTTAAGGGACCAACAAGTGGTATCAGAGCAGTTGGCTTGCCACTGCTTTGATCAGTACCTAGCTAGATCCTTTTTTTTTTCCTTTTGAAAAACACACTTGCATACTTGCATGGCTCCTAAGATGGTGAAATCCAAAGTTCCAATGTTCTCTGCTGAGGACTATGATGAATGGAAAATTAGAATGCAATCACATTTGTCTGCAATCAATGATGAGATGTGGTGTATCATAGAGGATGGCCCTATACCTATTGTGAAGGTCAACACTGCAGCTGATCAGTCAGCTGGACTAGCTCAGATTATCCCCAAACCCAGAAGGGAATGGACTGAGGATGACAAGATAAGGTCCAACCTTGACAATATTGCAAAGAACACTATTTATCATTCACTTGATAAAATTGTGTTTAGCAAGATCAAAAACTGCAAAACTGCAAAAGATATATGGGAAAACTTGGAAATGATTTGTGAAGGAACTAAACAAATCAAGGAAAACAAACACATGATAGCAGTTCAAAAGTTTGAGAACTTCAAGATGAAATCTGGCGAAACTCTTGAAAAGTTTGAATCAAGATTCATTGAGATCCTCAATGAGCTAGACTCACTTGGTAAAGAGTACTCACAAAGAGAAATGAACATGAAAGTTCTCAGAGGCTTACCTTCTGAATGGGACATGAAGGTCATTGCTATGAGAGAATCAAAGGATTTATCTAAGATATCCACCTTTGAACTCTTTTCAGACCTCAAAGCTTATGAATTTGACATAAGCAGAAGAAAAGAACCTGACAGCAGTAAGGTTACAGCTCTAGTGGCTGACAACCCTATGAAGACTTGGCTCTTTTTATAACGCAGCTCAAAAAGTTTGGCAAATGGACCAAGAAGAAGCAGTTCACACCAAAGGAAGATGGTAAGGTGAAATCTACAGCACCTAACTCAACTTACTTATGCTATAACTGCAGAAAACCAGGACACTACATCAAGGATTGTCCTTATCCCAAAGCCGAGAAGTACACTGATGAAGAAAAGAGACTCAGGAAAGTTAGAAAGAAAAAGTTTGATAAGGAGAGAATTAGAGCACTACTTTCTGAGTTTGATAAAAACCAGGAAGAATATCCCTCTTCTTATCAAAAGTCAACTGCAGATTTAGAAGACTCTGACTCTACAGACTCAGATGAAGAAGCTCTGATCTATCTTATGGCTAAAGATGAAGAGGTATGCTCATCATCATCAAGTTATATTACAGAAAAGGATTCTTCCAGTGACATGCTAAGTGCAATCCAAAGACTCCAAGAGGAAAATGAAGATCTTAGAAGAGATAATCACACTGGAAGAGAACATGTGAAAGCTTTGTTAGCTGGAGTGGAAGATGATGAGAAATAACTGCAGATTCTACAAGAACTAAAGGAAAGTTACAGTTGTCTGAAAGAGGACAATGAAGAACTTTTCAATGAAGCAAATTGTAAAGCTGCAGATTGTGCTGAATTGAAGGAAACAATCAGAAGTCAAGAACTGATGATAGCTGAACTTGAGGAACACAATGCTTATTATCAAAATAAGCTAGATTGCTTTGGAAAATCATCCAAACAATTGAAGAAAATGTTGTCTGAGCAAAGGCACTCAAAAGATTTGACTGGAATTGGATATAATCTTTGTGTCTGGATGAAGTATTTGCAAAAGTCAATTCCAAGACCTGAGAGAAAGTTCATCAAAGAGACAACTCCTGAAGAAACTGTAGACTCAACTCTACTGCTAGAAGATTTGAAATTCTTGAATTCATTCAAAGAATTGTCACCAAGAAGACAACAAAAGATCAAGGAGATTATGGATGATTCTGAAGAAGATGTCTCAAATATGTTTCAAAATATAACTTTGAAACAAACTGTAGAATCAAACCTACAGTCAGAAGAAGAAGTCTATCATAGATTGGATATGGAAAGAAGACTTAACTTTGATAGCATCTGGAATGGAAATATGTCAGATATGTCTCCCTCTTCAAGCACTCAAAGAGGAGGATCAAGCAAGAACTGTAGAATTAACAACTCTACAGCTCCCAAAAAGGCTTGGATTGCAAAGAGTAACACTGGAGGAAATCCGAAGTATTGGATTCCTAAATAACTCACTTTATTTTGCAGGGACATGTTACAACCACCAAAAGAGAGATTTGGTACATTGACAGTGGTTGTGCAAGACATATGACTGGAGATAGAAGTTTGCTACAAAATGTGAAAGATCATAAAGGTCCTAAAGTTGTTTTTGGTGATAATGCCAGTGGAACAGCTAAAGGATCAGGATGTCTACTCAAAGGAAATGTTCAGATCAATGATTTTTACTTGGTAGATGGCTTAAAGCATAATTTGCTAAGTGTGAGTCAATTTTGTGACAAAGGCTACACTGTAGACTTTACACAAGACAATTGCATAGTCAAAGATGTTGAATCCCAAACCACTAAACTGACAAGAACTAGAAAAGGAAATGTTTACATTGTGGAGTGGAACTATGCAGCTGAAACTACCTGCTTTCTAGCTAATAGTTCCAGTGAAGTTAGTTGGCTATGGCACAAAAGAATGAATCACATAAACTTCAAAACCATGAATGAACTTGTGAACAACAAACTTGTAAGAGGTTTGCCAAACACTAAGTTCAAAAGTAAAACACACCCTAGCACTTCAAGAACACTTGAATTACTGCATATGGATCCTTTTGGACCCATAGAACCAGTAAGTATTAGTGGGAAGAAGTATACTTTGGTTATTGTAGATGATTACTCAAGATTTTCTTGGACTGTATTTCTAAGAAAGAAGAGTGAAACTCTACAGCGGTTACCAGAATTGTTAAGAAGGATTCAAAATGAAAGGAATCTGAAGATTGTGAAGATCAGATCAGATAGAGGAACAGAATTCACAAATCAAGTTATTGAAGAGTATTGTTCACTTTATGGTATTGCTCATGAATACTCTGCAGCTAGAACCCCACAGCAAAATGGAGTTGCTGAAAGGAAGAATAGAACACTCAAGGAAGCTGTAAGAACAATGATTGTTGAAGCAAAGTTGTCTAAGAAATTTTGGGCAGAAGCTACAAGCACTGCATGCTATACTCAGAATAGATGCTTGATTGTTAAGGATCATAAGAAGACTCCATATGAGCTATGGAAAGGAAGGACTCCTAATATTTCTTATCTACACATTTTTGGATGCAAATGCTTCATACTGAATAATGGGAAAGAATATCTTAAGACTTTTGATTCAAAGTCAAATGAAGGTATCTCTCTAGGTTATTCTAATGTTAGCAAAGCATTTAGAGTGTATAACAAAAGATTGATGATTGTGGAAGAGTCACATCATGTTGTTTTTTATGAACAACATAGCTCCCCTGAAGAAATTTTTGAAGGCTCTAAGGAGGACAACTTTACAGTTACAAGTCAACAGCAATATGTTGAGATCAAAACTCCTATAGATTTGACCAACAAAGGCTTTGGCACTATAATTGTTGAGTTACCACCATTAGAGAATGTAGAAGATCTAGTCCATGAGAATGTTCAAACATAAGTAGAGACACCAACAAAAGGACTTGATGAGTCTGCAGTAGGTGAATCTACAGCTGTAGAGAACAATGATCAAGGATTAGAACCTGTGTCAGATTTGATTGGGTTGAAAGATCACCCCCTTGAACATGTAATTGGAAACCCATCAGATGCTGTAAAAACTAGAAAACAATTCCATGAGGCAATGTTTGCTACACTTCTTTCATCTTCAGAACCTATTGATATTCATGAAGCATTGCAAGATGTCAATTGGATTATTGCAATGCAAGAAGAATTGAATGGTTTTGAGAGAAATCAAGTATGGGAACTTGTTCCAAGACCTAGGAATCACAAAGTAATTGGAACTAGGTGGGTATTCAAGAACAAACTTGATGAAGATGGAATTGTAACCAGAAATAAGGCAAGGTTAGTAGCTCAAGGCTATTGTCAATCTGAAGGCATAGATTTTGATGAATTATTTGCCCCAGTTGCAAGATTAGAAGCTATAAGAATCTTTCTAGCCTATGCTGCACATATGAACTTTAAAGTCTATCAAATGGATGTAAAGAGTGCATTTCTCAATGGTTTACTCTCAGAAGAAGTGTATGTAGAACAACCACCAGGATTTGAGGAATCTACAGCTGAAGACAAGGTTTATAAGCTTAGAAAAGCCCTTTATGGACTTAAGCAAGCACCAAGAGCATGGTATGATACCCTTTGTGATCATCTGATCAAAAATGGATTCAAAAAGGGAATGGTTGACAAAACCCTATTCAGATTACAACATGGGAATGATATTTTGCTTGTCCAAATCAATGTTGATGACATAATCTTTGGCTCAACCAATGAAGAATTATGCAGAAAATTCTCTAAGCTCATGACTGAAAAATTTGAAATGAGCATGATGGGAAATCTGAATTTCTTTTTGGGATTACAAGTTAAGCAATTGAGAGATGGAATTTTCATCAATCAAGCTAAATATACTCAAGAGCTTATAAAGAGATTTGGAATGGATAGTTCTAGGCCTACCAATATACCTATGACACCTTCTTGAATCTTGACAAAGATGAGAATGACAAAAGTGTTGATGTAACCAAATATAGGAGACTAATTGGATCATTGCTATACCTTATAGCTAGCAGACCTGATATCATGTTTGCAGTAGGTGTATGTGCTAGATTCCAAGTGAATCCTAAGGAATCACACTTAAATGCTGTAAAGAAGATCATCAAATATGTCAAATCCACACAAAATCTAGGATTATGGTATCCTAAAGAAGTAGGAATTGAACTCATTGGGTAAACTGACTCAGATTTTGCAGGCTGCAAGATTGATAGGAAAAGTACTAGTGGGATTTATCAATTCCTAGGTGAAAAGTTGGTGGCATGGCACAGTAAAAAGTAAAATTCAATTGCTCTTTCTACAGCTGAGGCAGAATACATTGCTGCTGGAAGTTGTTGTGCAGAAATCTTATGGATGCAATATCAATTACAAGACTATGGGATTGATTCAAGAGAAACAACTATATTCTGTGACAATACAAGTGCTATTGCTATTACACAGAATCCAGTTTTACACTCTAGATCAAAACACATAGATGTAAGGTATCATTTCATAAGAGATCATGTTGAAAGAAAGGATGTGAAATTGACAAAGATTCATACTGATTTGAATCTTGCTGATATTTTCACTAAACCCTTATGTGAATCAAGATTTTCAATCTTGAGAGGTAATTTGGGTATGTTAGAATTGTAAGAAGACTCTGTAAAAATCACTAAATTACAAAGACAAACCTAGAAAATTGAAAACTCAGTAGAAAGGAAAACTGCAGCTGCAAAGTCATTCAACTGTAGAGTCGAACTCTAGAGCTGTAGACTTAATTCTGAACTGCAAATTCCTTACCAACTGAAGATTTCCAAATTCTAAGAATGTTAAGTGCAAACTTTGGGAATTTACAGTACTTTGTACAATTATGCAAAATAAATGGAGCACTACAAAATTCAGAAACTTTTGTACTAAGTTACAGAAATTTTGGATTTATTCAGGCATTTTAATTAATAAAATGTGTGGGTACGTGTAACATTTTAAATGGAATTAAATTCTATGTGAGTTAGATTTTTGGACAAATTTAATTATATATTTTGGTCCAGAATTCAAAAACTCATACATTTTAGGTCAAAGACCATTATACCCCTATTCTTAATAGCTGTTTAAGGAAGGGTATTTAAAGGACCCTTCATCCTTTTTATATCCTACTTTAACATTTTGAACCCCCTGAAACCTTAAACACTCCCTATCCCCTACTCAAAGAAACCAAAAAATCAAGGCTATGAAAGTTATTTTTGGAGCGCTGTTTGATTTTAATGAGATATTGAAGAAGCATCCCACTGATGCTATGGAGGATGTTGTCAAGCACATTGTTAATCAAGGTGTTCATTACTGCTTGACCCACAACCCCGGTTCATATGATGATAAGATAGTCCATGAGTTCTATCAGAATGCAGAATCAAATGTAGAAAGAAAAACGTTATCAGTGAAGCTACAAGGAAGGAATGTAAATATTACAGCTGGTGATATTTGCAAAGCTCTACATTTGAGGATTGGAGGTGATGCACATGAGAATCTCAACTTTGCAAATGAAGATGAGAAGTACTGGAGGAGATTCACTGCAAAGAAGCCATTTCCGAAGAACTGGAAAAGGACATTCAAGAAGACTGACTTAGCAGTTGAGTATGTCTATCTTTACGAAGTTATTGATAAATGTTTATTATGTAGAACTGGTGCACATGATACTGGCACTATATTAATGTGGGATTTGATGATAGCTTTTGTGAAAGAGATTAAGGTAGATATTGGAGAACTATTGTTGAGAAACATAGGAAATGATGTTGTTAAAGCTGGTAAGAACAAAGGTTTTGGCTTGTTCTTAAACTATATTTTGAAGGAAGTTGGTTTTTCTCTCTTCAATGGGCATGAAGGGCAGCCCATTCTTATTCATAGAATCATTGGGAGGGTTAATTTCAAGAGAGGAGCTGTGGATGCTCCTATGGCCCCTGAATCCAAAAGAAGAAAGAAGAAGACTGAAAGGAAGGTTCTTACTATCATAAGATCACCAAAAGAACCAGAGAAGAAGAAGAAGAAGAGTGTAAAAAGGAAGCTCTTAGTGGATGAACCCACTGACTCAGAAGATGAGATTGATAGAGAAAGAAGGCAGAAGAAACATCACTCAAGGAAAACTACAGAAGCTGAAACTGACAAGTCTACAGCTGTAGACTTGCCTATTGTACAGTCTGAGGTACAAGCTACTGAGGAACAGTTTGAAGAAGCTGAAGTTCCTGAACCTGAAACTGAACAACTCCCTGTTGTTCCAGTTGAGAGGGTTGAAGGATTTGAAGAAGAGAGGCAGAAATTTGAAGAATGGAAGCTAGTAAGAGAAGAGCTTGAGAAGTTGACAGCTGAAGAAAGAAAATTATTCCAGTGGATAGTTGAATGGACTAACTGTAGTGATGTCAACGAATTATTGAAGCCTAATTTCATTGATGACTTCATTGCTAACAAAAGAAGAAAAGATAAAGGAAAAGGAAAGCAGATTATCACTGAATAACCAGCAAGGTAGAAAATCACCAAATCTGCAGCTGAAGCTTTGAGAGTGGCTCTCATGACTGAAAAAGATCCAGAGGCTCAATATGATGTTGATTATGATGTTGTGAGCACAGAAAGTGATGATGAACTACCACAGAAGACTGGTGAAGGTGTACTCAAATTGTTGAAGCTGAAGGCTTAGCTATTCTTGCAAAATAAGTTATTTTAATGGAATCTGCAGGAGCTAGTGTTGCTGATCCAGTAAATATTGATGAAACAAATCCTACTAAGGATGAATCTGAGAAGGAGAAAGAAACAAGAAAAGATGATTCTCCTTGCAAAGATCCAAAAGAAAAGCCAGATAATGATGAGGATGGCAATGATGATGCACCAATGGGTGGTGCTCAAGCTCAAGTTCAAACTGAAGTTCAAGACAAATCTGTGAAAACTGATGTTCAAGCCACTGAAAAATGTTCAAGTTGATGAACAAGTTGTTGAGGACTTATCTAATGAGATTGATAAAGATGTATCTCAACCCTTCACAAGTATTTTTCACCAATCACCACCTGCAATGTTCACTTTAGAAGAGATATATAGTCATGGAACTCCCCTACTGCAGAGCTATTCAGCTCTTGAGAGAGAGAATGTTGTGAATTTGGAAGATTACATTACTGAATTCTCTATAGAGGTTGTTGTAACTCCTAGCAAGAGGAAGGCCTCTACTGAAGACTCTACAACTGTAGAGTTGGTGCCTCCCAAAGCTCAGAAAGTTACAAAAGGGAAAGAGTTGATGATTAGAGAAGGTGATTCTGAGGAAGAAGACAGTGATACAAATCCTCAGATGACACACAAGGATGTTATTTCACAACTGAAGAATTTGGAAGAATCTTTTAAGAGTATTGAAGCTGAAATTCTGAAACAAGTTAATCAAGTTCCTGATGCTATAATTTCTCAAAATGTGAGAAAAGGTATGGAAGACCTTGTAAATAAATTTGAGGAGAGAAGCTCTGAAGAAAAGAAGGTTCTTAAGAAAAATTTCAAAGCTGTTGTAGACAGCTTACTGGCTCAAAATGAAGAAATCATAAAAGAGAGTAACCAGAAATCAAGGGAAATCACTAATCTACAGTCAGATATCAAGCTTATGAAGGATGATTCTTTCAATTTGAAGGTAGAAGTGAAAGGTATGAGGAAAGAGATGACCAAGATGATTACTGGAAATGATTCTCTGAAGTTGGATTTGATGAGAAAGCTTAATACCATTTTGTGACATATTGATGTTGGCAAAAAGGGGGAAAGCAGAATAGAGAAGGAGATCAAAGAAGGAGATAAGAATACTGAAGACATTCTTGGAAATGTAAGAAATATTGGAGAGTCATTGGCAAAGGAATTTGAAGCTGCCAAATCCAAAGACTTGTCCATGAGATTGGGTGAACAATCAGAACAGATAAAGGGAAGTTCTAGAGAAGGAAAGATTATAAAGCTCCCTAAGTCTACAAGTCAGAAGAAACCTACAGTTCCTGAGGTTACAGCTTCTTCAGCTCATAAACCTCATAACTTTTGGGAATTAACTGTGAAAGAATCAAGAGACAGAAGAAAAGAGAAGGAAGAAAGAGAGAAAGAAGAGAAAGAAAGGCAAGAAAAGCAAAGAGAAAAAGAATCTATAGCAGTTGTGACTGATGTTCAACCTTTGAGCATGGTACCTATTGAGGATTCTGAAGAAAGGGTGAAGCAAATGAAAACTGAATTTGATCTTATTTGGGAAGAATTCTTGAGCATATGCAATAGGCATTCGGTGATTAAGAAGATTAAGCTCAAGAAGGACAGGTTTCAAAAGTTTAAAGACATGAAGGCCAATGGATCTTTGTATCAAGGAAACAATGCTCGGCTCCTTAGTGGAAAGATTAAAAGCAATCCTATGCCCAAGAGACAGTTCAAATCAAAGAAGGAGGAAGAAGACTTTGATGCTTATGAACTTCATATGCTGATGAAGTACTATGAAGAAGATGCAAAGAACATGAGGCTAGTAGAGCAAGGAATCTTGAAGCCTCAAGATGAAACTGATGAAGATTCTGATGATGAGGATGAAGAAGAAGATGCAGATCCCAAGCACAGAAGAAGATGAAGTTTATGTTCTAGATTAGACACTAAAACTTTTTAGTTTTTAGTCTAATTAACCTACTGTAAGTTGTATCTTGAACCTCTTTTAATTTATGCAGCTTTGTGCTTTGTTCTATGTTCTGTGTTTTGTTGTTTTACTCTATCTCTTGTTGTCCTACTCAGTGTTTGCTTTGTTGTTCTTGTTGTGATAAGACAATTTCTTATTGTCTTTGTTACTTGTTTTGTTGTTTGTTTTGCCAACATCAAAATACGGGGAAATTGTTAAGTACCTTGGTTTAGATTTTGATGTGTGCAAAACAATGTGTTTAATTGTTGATTTGATCTAACATTTGTGCTAAGGAAATTGGTGTTTGAAACATATAGTTGTAAGTGAAGTTTGAAGCTGTGCATTTGATCAATCAACAGTTAAGACATGACCCTATAGCTGTAAGGTTTCTCTACAGCCGATTTTTGATATTGACAGGACTCTACAACTGCAAAGTTGAAAGTCTCTACAGCCACAAATGACCGTTTGAAGAGATGGTACAAGTCAGATTATTTGAAAATAATGAAGACCCTTAAGCACTATTAGTGTAGCTCTCAAGCACTCACTAAACTGTACTTAAGTGGAGGTTATTTCTAAAGAATCTGGAAGATAATGAAGGTTAGTTACAAGGAGGCCAGAATTCTGAAGAAAATGACATAGTACAATCAGTACTATCCTGTGTGAAGGATGAGGACCATTTAACACATGCCAAATAGAGAGAGAGGAGCCTTATCTGGATTTCAAATTTGAATTTTCAACGGATAAGACACTACACTCAGTCTATAAATAGAAGAAGTCCCTCACCTCTTTTATACTTCTACTTAGTGTAGATATCTCTTTGTGAGGTTTTGTAAAACTCTTTGTGAGATATTCTGAGTGAATAGGGTAGTTTAATCTCTTTTTAGAATAGGAATCTGAGTGAATCTAGTTCTAAGGGGGAACTACTTGTATTGATCTTTGTGATCACTTCTTAGTGAAATTGGCACCTAAGTGGTGTAACAGTGGATGTAGGTGGTCTTTTTATAAACACTGAACCACTATAAACCCGGTCTATTTACCTTCTGCTCTGTATATTCTTGTCCTGCATATTTATTTTTCTTGTTACATTCATCATTGCTTTGAAATCTAAGTGCATAAAACTTTGTGTTCATCACAAAAGAAAAACTAACTCTACAGCTGTAGACTTTCATAAGTCACTTAACTGTTAAGTTTGATTTATATTGTTTTTTCATAATCACTCACTTTATTCCGTTGCACATTAGAGTATTCTCTATACAATTTCAATTGTGACAACTCCTCTGATATCTTTGTCTACAAGTGATTTGTTTTTTTTTTGCAAGTTTTTAAATTCTGCAGCTGCAAACTTCTCTAAGTCCACAGTTGTAACCTTTGTGGTCCAATTTTAAAACTCTTGTACACTTATTGTTTTTAAAGTTAAAAAGGGTTACTGTAAGGTTCTAGAATCCATCCTTTTGAAAAGTTTGAAAAATCTGATTTTGGACTCAAGGTCTATTCACCCCCCCCCCCCCTCTAGACCTTGACCACTTTAAGGGACCAACAAATACATCCTTGGAAAACACAAAATATCATCTCAAATACATCGAATACAATTTAATATAATTCACATAAGAAATTAACTCATTCTATTATCATACAACAACTAAGACATCAATTACATCATACAATAATACCTAAATAAACCATGTACAGCAGCTGGTACATAAAACTTTCGAAAACAGCTTGGGTGTACTCATCAAAACTGTTTGTGTATAAAAAGAGTCCACTAACTAATAAAAATTCACTTTCTCTCTTACCATTTTGCTTGGGCAAAATGTTGTTCCCCCCTCTCTGAAGGTGGTTTGGGCATCCGCTCTTTGAGGCTTGCGAATGCGTCATATACTTTCAAGCTTGCTTGGGATGTATTTCAGGTTCGGACTTCTGATTTGCAGCTGCTTCATGACCGTTTCTTTAATGATCGGGTACAGAGGAGAACTTATTTTCCATCCTCCATTTGGCCTGGGATTCGGCGTCACCTTCCTTCCATTATTGCTGGGGCACGTTGGATAGTGGGCAGCGGCTCGAAGGTGAAATTTTGGCATGATAATTGGTTAGGATATGTTTTGGTGGACGTTTTGGATATCCCTCCTCACATTGCTCAATCACTAGAGGGTCGGGTTGCTGATTTCTTCTTTGATGCTTGTTGGCATTTGGACGCCTCATTCGCTGTTGCTTATCCTCACATTGTGGAGGACATTTTGGAGATCTTTGTATCAGAGGGGGAAGATAGGTTGGTTTGGGGGAACACAGTGTCTGGGGAATTTACTTCGCGGATAGCTTTTGATAGTTTGCGTGCTACAGTTCCTACGGCTCTCCCGTACAAGTGTTTGTGGCAGCCACACATTCCTCCTTGTAGGTCTATTTTGGTCTGGCGAGCATTGCATGGGAAGCTTCCCACATCGGATTGGTTGCCCGGGTTTGGGGTGGCTGGCCCTAATATTTGCCCTCTCTGCATGGCTGCTTCGGAAAGCCTATCTCATATATTGTTGGATTGCTCCTTTTCTAGGTGCATGTGGGATTTCTTAGCTCAAATTTTTTGTGTTAATTTTCCTTTGCACGAGGGATTTTCTTATCTTGTCGTTCATGCTTCCCACTTGAGTTTCTCTCCTCAAGTGGAACGGTTGTGGCAGCTTGCCTTTGTCACCACAGTTTGGGGTATTTGGAGGATGCGCAATCTTCGTGTCCATGATGAAGTGGCTGTTTCTCCTAGACGATGCTTTGCTTTGGTTCTTTCTCTTATTAGGGACTCTGCGGTTTTAGTTGGTGGCCATTCGTTTGGCACGATTGGTGAGTTGATCCTAGTTCGGCAGTTGGGTATTTCTTTACGCCCGAGGGCTTCTGTGCGGATTTTAAGTGGCCGTTGGCAACCTCCACCCCTAGGTTGGGTTAAAGCCAATGTGGATGTCAGTTTGAGCTCGCCTCCTTGTGTTGCTTTTGCTGGTGTCATCTTTCGTAACCCTCGCGGATTTTTTATTATGGCTGCTACAGATAAGATTGGATGGGGCTGGCCCCTTGAGGCGGAGATACTTGCGATTCTATGGGCTGTTGAACTCGCACACAAGAGTGGGTGGCGACAGCTTTGGATTGAATCGGATTCGACATTGGCGGTTAAAACTATGCGTCGTGAACTTGGTATCATTCCCTGGCAAGTGCGGGCTCGTTGGGAATTTGTTGCAGGATTAATGGAATCGATGGTGGTCAGGTTTTCGCACATTTTTCGGGAAGGCAATTCTATTGCTGATAAGCTGGCCCGTCGACGCACTACTGAGCTTTGGGAAGGACATTGCCCGGATTTTTTGGGCCATTCTCTTTTTTAGAACATGAATGCGGATTTTTACAGGATCACATGCTAGTTACAGTCGCCTGATCCTTTCTACCTGTTGGTGTTTTTTTTTGTTTGATTGGCTATTCTGGATTTCACTTGAAGGTTTGTTGGTTGTAGGGGATGGATCAAATCTTGGGTTGTTTAATTTGGGGGTCTTGTTGGTTTCTGTTATGCTGGCAGGGGAGGGTTTTTGTTCAGCTCTTGGTCGTTTCTTTGCCTTGTTTTAGGGATTTCTGTAGTGTTGCTGTTCGGGGCTGCCAGTTGCTGTTTTTCAGCTGCTGTTTATTCTTAAAGGCTGGCTGGCAAAACAGAGGAAATAGGGATTTTTTCACTCTCCTTAAGGCTGATCATATTTTTGGGAGTTTTCTTATCTATGGGTATGTTGCTCAGGATATGAGGGCTGGGAGGTTTTTCTTGCTGCTGCTATGGGCTGGAAGGGATGTATATTTCTTTGGCATGTACAGCAATTCTTCAATTTGGGTTGGGAGTTTGCTGTTGCTGGTATTTAGAGATTTATTTGTTTGCTGTGATGCGTTGGAATGGCAGCTTTTGTTGCTATAATACTGCAGTGGTCCTTTCATTTGGGATTTTTTTTTTTTTTTGCTGAGTTGAATGGATTGGATGAATTACACTTGCCCATCTTCCGTTACCATCTTTATGGTTGGGAGTTATTTTTGCGTTGTTGTTGCATGGGGCGTTACTTCTGATGTATTTTTTCCGATGCTGGGATTTGTGCTTATTTATTGGGACTTTTCCCTTAGTGGAATTGGAGAGTTGTTGGATTTACTATTGCTGATACTTTGGATATTTTTGTCTTCAACTATGAGTGATTTTCACTGCTGGCATATCAGATTTTAATTCCTGGACGCTGATGGAGCTGGAAGGGAACTTACAGCAACAGATTGATTTTGGATTATACAACTTTTTCACCCTTAGTCAAATTCTTTTGCTGACTTTCTTGTGGAGGATTCTTGGATGCTATATTCTTTATGTTACTTTGGATTTGGGGTAGTAACTTTGGAATTTTGCTTTCTTCGGTTACATGACAATTTTTGGTTAATTAGAGCTGGATTGGAGACTCAATTTGGCAGTTTTAATACTTGCTGTGGCAAGCTTTGTAGATATGATACGCTTATAGTTATTCTTTGATTTTTTGTTTTACACCTACGGGCTGATTTAAATTTGGTTGGTACTCTTTTCCTCCGTCCGGTTTTTCCACAAGGGTGGTTTTTCGGCGAGGTTTTAACGAGATCAACTTAAATTTACTCCGATCCCGCATCCCAGGTTGTGGGATTTGCTTCTTTCCTTATTTTCTTTTCCTTTCAATAAAATCTTTATTTCTCTCTTACCATTATCTTACCAAACCATCTAAGACCTCTAAATACTCAAATATATCATACAAAACCTACTATAAGCACTTGCCACGAAAATCACTTTTTTAAACGCATGAAAAGCTCGTAAAACAAAGATATTAGACTAATTACAAGCTGCAACTTTAAAACGATTTTGCTCCAGCTTTTTATGACCAAAATACTCAATATTTTATGGCTACTAAACTGCCAAAATTTCGAAAATAGGCTGGGCATAAATTCGGTATTTTTGAAACAAGATATTTAAGGACTAGAATCACATAAAGGACTAAAACGCAATTATAAAATCTCGTCATCTTACTCTTGAAAATCTGAAAATATAATTCGGTGATTGGGTGAGCAATTATAAAATAATCACTCTGTGGGGATAGTTAGTTCGAAGTCTAAATATAAAGGACACAATAACATGTAAACATACCCTTCTTTCTTAACATATGATACGACTTTCGTATCCATTCATTGATGATATAGTTGATCATCCTTAACATGTATTTGACAATATAGCTGATTGTCCATTCATAGATTGATGGTAGAGCTGACCATCCATAAAATATTAGCACATAAACACATAATTGCATCAAACTAAATATTTAAAAGTCGAACTAGAGTTACCATTTTTCACCGTTTAAACCCCCAGCTTTTCTTGTCTTGAAAAAATAGAAGTGTTGTACGTTGGCTTGCTAAATCCTTGTGCTCGAATCCTACTCCTTTCCTTAATCACAAACTGCCGAAAACATGGTCTCTCTATTGCCTCAAAGCTGCTGAAATTTCGGTCCTAGAACTTCATAAAGTGGCCGAATTTTGGGTGCTATGGGGCTGTCGATTTTTAGGGTGTCTAAGACGTATGAGGTCTTGATCAATCATATTTATAGAGTTGGAAAAAGTGTGACTAGGGTAGCATAAGGGGCTGGCCGAATTTGCAAGGGAAAAGTCAAGAAATTGGACCATTATCTTAGTGTATATCTATTTCCATACTTGGCAACTTATTTCCTTATTTAACAAATCATTACTATCTCTTTATTCTTGTGATACTTAACCTTCAAGCATGTATTATTCTTGCATAAGAAAATATGTCTTATTTCCATAATTAAAGATACTAGAAATCGAAGTCTTCATACCATATTATTTTCGAAAAATCCTTAATGTATAAGACTCCTATTTTTCGAAAATATTATTAATACTATCTCAAGTATTATTTAATCCTATTCTTGGTCAAAACCTCATAAAGTCAAATCCCTAAAATTAATTCCTCAATTACTAACATACCCTTAATGAATTAATACTTCAGGAAATAATATTCTAAGAGGACTAATATTATAACCTCGACAATAATACTACTCTTCCTTCCTTCTAATATTTCGAAACTTATTACTATCTTAAGGGTCCAATTAATACTAATTGAGACAACTAATACTAAGCAACAATTAAGAAATACTAAAGCATAACAACTTAAAGGACTAATCCTTGAACACACTAAAACTCACGCCTGAAAACAAAATAAGTAAAGGACTAAAAGCTGCTGCCAATTCGGGGTGTTACAATTCTATACCCTTGTATTCATTACTTGATACATCTGTACAATCTCAAACGGCAATCATATTATATTATCTCCTGGCTTGGTCGCCCCCAGACGTAGTCACGATGTGACGAACTGGGTAATCAAATCATTTGTTCTAATTTATCGCTTTATCGCTTTATTCGATTACAACAAGGTGGAGCCGAAGTCAAATAAATTTTAAATAACACTTTTTAATTGGTGGAAGTGAGAACTAAACAATGATGTTTGTTCATCATTTTCACTGTCATCATGGATGATCAAAAAACGAGAAGTACCGTAGAACAGTGATGTTTGTTCATCTTTTCCACTGTACTATAAATAATTAATACTTTATACTCCTAGATATTAAATTTAAAAAAAAAAAAAAAAAGAAAAGCTAACGTGCTTTGTGCGGTATGTGGATGGAAATGAAATTAGATTATTTATAGGACTAAAAACGGTATGAGTTTGGTCAATCAAGTACAAGACCAGCACAAAAAACAAATAATTTTGACATCAAATTAATTAATTATTTCTAAAAAAAAAAATATCTACTTATTGACATCAATTAATAGCTCAGAAAACTATATTTGTAAATTATGGTTATTTATTTAATTATATTTAATTTTCAACTTTCAATAAATCAAATATGTTGTACATGAAAATACCTATAAATAGTTTTTTCTTGATCTTTTACAGAATTTGTCATACGTAGGGGAAATTGAGAGTTTTGAAGTTATTAGCTGACCCATTATTATCTCTATTATTCCACTACGAACACGTTTGATTTAAAGGGTAAAGTAATCAATCCCTCCTAAATATGCATGATTAGGGAGAATAAATTACTTTATTTTACTAAGTAGGCGTTTGATTCATTTTACTAATTATACATCATTTCACCATGTAACTAATGCATAAAAAAAACTTTTTATATTTATATTTATTAATATTAATTTCATACTTTTAGAACTATTAGTGGAAAATTCTCATCTAGATCTTTTCGGTTGTGGAAATTTTAGTAGAACCTAGTTGACAATACTATTCATATGGGCCTATTTCATCGACAAAGTCACATGATTCTTTGTTGATGAATCATGACTACGCGGTGTTTGATAGGTTATTCGTGTGAGAGTTACAGAGTTTTTTTTTTTTCCTTGTGTGTCATACACATAGTTTTTATGTAAAAGTTGTTTGTTTCACGGGAAGATAGTGGTAGAAGACAAATTTTTTTGTATGAGAGAAAAAATATAATATTGAATCACATTCATCAATAGTCTACTTACAATTAGTTTAGAGAGATTATTTAAAGGGGCAAAACAAGTTGTAAGACAAAAATAAGGAAATAAACATGATTGCCAAAAATAAAATATAATTAAAAAAATCCAATTATTGTAAAACTGAGACTTTAGGCCTAAGACTACTTACATCCAGAAAGGTATTATAAGCCTGAATCCAAAATTTAGATTTGTTTCATCTCCTACCCTTGGTCGTCAAATATTCATCCGCCAATTGTTCCACATCAGTTTAATATTAGTATTAATAACACTTCAGGCGATCTGAATATTAATAAGATTTAATGAATTCGTATAATATGATCAAGTTTAGGATAGATTTCTTAATTTGTTCAAAAGATAAAATTATCTATATTGCCAAAACATGCATGATTTGATAAGATAAATAATTTTATCTTTTGAACCAAATGAACCCAAGTTTATTTTGTACGCCTATTCGTTGTTATTACAAATTTGTTACCAATACTTTTTAGGGAAAAGTACAATATGGTTCAAGAAATTGACAAAAATTTCACATTTTGGTCCCGTGCAAAAAAAAAAATAAAACGCTTCCGTGCAAAAAAAAAAAAAAAAACTACAGTGCACGCAAATTTTTTGAACTAATTTGTAAATATAGTGATTTTTTTGAACCAATATGTAAGTGACCCTACTTTTTATTATATATTATTTGGAATATAAGTATCTCACACTTATTTAATTGCACCTTTAAACATCACATTTCTTAAAATAATATATTTTTATAATTAATTTTAGGATGTTTGAAAAAATATTTTGAACGATTTGAGTTTATATTTTTTAATTATTCATTCATTGTTGCATAGTGTAGCTAGTATATGCATCAATTTCTTTGAATTGGTCAATTTCCCATAGACCACACACTTAGAACCTCTCATTATCTTTCATGCAGAAAAAATTATTTATGCCTTCATCTATATATGAAAGCACACATACTCTGCTCTTCTACAACCAAATGGAGTATTTCTTTTCTTTAAGTTCTTGCACTCTTCTTCTTCACACTCACCTCATCTGCGCGCATTTTTAATTTTAGCACCGATGAACACGCACTGCTTGCCTTCAAAAACTCCGTCACTTCAGACCCATATTCTGTTTTGAGTGGCAATTGGTCCTCCAATAGCCCAATCTGTAGCTGGACCGGCGTTTCTTGCGGTACCAAACACCGTAGGATCACCTCCTTGAATGTTTCCGGCTTCCACCTCGCCGGAACCATTCCTCCACACCTCGCAAATCTAACATTTCTTCAGTCATTGGACATAAGCTCCAACAATTTCGGAGGTGTGATACCCTCTGAGCTCTTCAATTTGTGCCGCCTAAAGGGTGTTGAACCTCGGAGTTAACTCCTTTGCGTCCGAAATACCATCGTGGTTGGGCCACTTATCTGGGCTTCGACATCTCTATCTGAATAACAACACCTTTTCCGGTACAATCCCCTTCTTCTGTTTAACATTTCAAGGTTGCAGACTTTAGAAATGAGCTACAATTTTGTTGAGGGAATTATCCCCAATGAGATTGCCAATTTTTCTTACTTGGAAACATTGAGCATAGCCGGTAATAAGATTAGGGGCTCTATACCAAATGGTATGCTCAGCATGCCTTCCCTCATATAAATTAATATGAGGTATAATAGGGTGTGGGGTGAGATCCCGAATGATTTCGGGAAAATACCAACAAACATATACAAGTGTAGGGAGTTGGAGGATCTTCGCTTGCCTCATAACAATTTAAGTGGGAGCATACCACCAGAAATTTGGAGTTTGCCCATGCTTATCTCTATCGTCCAACCATTTAAGTGGCAGCATACCACCAAAAATTGGGAGTTTGTCCATGCTTACCCATTTATCTCTATGGTCCAACCATTTCAAAGGTATATAATATCTTCTTAGATTTAATTGATTAAGTTTTAGATTTAAAAGTCTCATAACTTGTTTTTATTTTGAAATTGATCCACATTAATTACATTTTTTGATATTGGTACTGTAAGTTTAAAATGTTTTAATTTTGGTCTTTACAAACTTACAAAACCAAATCAAATTTATAAAAGGATCAAAATCAAAATATTTTTAAACTTGATGGATCAATATCAAAATTTGTTATTCATGTGGATTAAATTCAAATACGTGGCAAGTTGTAGAACCATAAAAACTTTAATCCATAATTATCTCAAAATTAGTTGTTAATTTATTTCTTTAGTTTTTTTATGATCACACATTGACTGATCGTCAACTTGGGTTTCTTTTGTTCAAGATGTTCGGCAATTACTCTCTCATTTGGCTTCTTTAGTTAGCTCATGTATGTCTTATATATGTATGAACTCTATGAAGATTTTCTGTCGAACTATATATGTATATACATATATATTAATAATTAGTATTTGTTGAATCCAATTGTTTATCAAGGGCATAAGTATCTTGGATCCATTCACTTTCTTGCTCTCTACAGGTGGCATACCAAAAGAAATTGGAAATCTCACCGCTTTGAAGGCCTTATATCTCTATGATAACAAATTGGAAGGTAGGCGCATAATCATTTCCTGACTAATTTTAAAATTGATTTGTGAAAGTGAAGAGGATTTGTACATATTTTCTTGTCATATTATCAACTAGTCAATCCCCCTAAAATATAAGGGTTCGTAGTAGTATCAAAATAAGAAAACAATCAAATAGTATCGTCCATGGTAAGAGTTAGTGCATTGAGTCTTTAATCCTATAAGTTGTTATGCTTATTACAAGCATAAAATTCTATTTTGTTGGTCCCTTAAGTGGTAAAGGTCTAGAGGGGGGGTGAATAGACTTTTAAAAACAAAACAAAACAAATTTTAAACTTTTTCAAAATAGGGTTCTAGAACCTTACAGTTGCCTTCTGTAAGTTTAAAACAAGAAGTCTATAAGAGGTTTGGACCACAAAGGTTACAGCTGTAGACTATTGAAGTTTACAGCTGCAAAGTTAAAAAAACTTTATCAAATGAAACTATCAACTTGTAGACAAGATCAGAGGGATTCTCACAGTTGAAAGTGTATTGAGAAACCTCTAATGTGCGGCGAAAATAAAGTGTGTAAGTGTTAATGAAAAATAATTTGAACTATTGCAACTTAACAACTGAGTGACTTATGAAGTCTACAGCTGTAGAGTTTAGTTTCTTTGTGAAGAACACAAAGTTTTATGCACCAAGTTAAAAACGAATGATGAATGTAACAATAAATTAAATATGCAATATAGAAATTAAATAAACAAAATAAAGCAGTAAATAAGCAAGATTTAGAGTGGTTCAGAGTATATGAATAAGACCTCCTACATCCACTATTACACCACTCAGGTGCCGAATTCACTAAGAAAATGATCACTAAGATCAATATAAGTAATTCCCTCAGATCTAGATTCACTCATCTTTCTATTCTAAGTATGAGAATAGTCTAACCTATTCACACAGAATACAAACTCACAATGAGTTTCAAAGATAAAAATCTCACAAAGAGATATCTACACTTAGTAGAAATTTAAATTGTGTGAGGGAACAACAACAAATGTGATTCTTACTAAGAAATCCTAATCAACTATCCTATGAATCACAAGGAATGAAAAACAAGAAAGCACTCTCTCTCTCAGAATTGTTGGTTGTAGGCTTGCTCAGATTGAATGCTTGAATACTCTGGTTGTTGTTGTTGTTTCCTCTGAAATCTTCCTCTATTTATAAATGAAGAGGTGTGTCTTATCCGTTGGAGAATTCAAACTTGAATTCTGGATAAGGCACCTCCTTCTCTCTATAGCCTTTGCATGTGTGAAGTGGTCCTCCATCTTCACTCAGAATAGTACTGATAGTACTATTTGTCTTTATCTTTAGAATTTTGGCTCTCTTTTGAATTAGTCTTCATTAAATATCCTGATTCTTTATGAAAAGCACATCCTTAAGTACTCTCTAGTGAGTGCATAAATGCTTCACTAAATTGAGTTTTAAGGGTCTTGATAATCTCTCTTAATCCTTAACTTTGTACTTCAATCTTCAAACGGTCTTCTCAGTTGTAGGTTCTTGAACATTAAAGCGGCAAGTTCCCGTAAATTCAACTCTAGTTGTAGGAATAATATTACAGCTGCAAGGTCTTGTCTAGCTGTAGGTTAAGCAACTATACAGCTGTAGACTTCCTTTTTACAACTATAACTTCCTTAGCCATTAAAAACTTACAAGATATATTAGTAACAAATTCAATAAAATATATGTTTTGCATACATCAAAATCTAATCAAAATCAGGTACTAAACATATTTTATAAAGATTTTTAAACTAAGCAACAATAAACTAGAAATAAAGTAGAACTTAAAATAACAATTAAGAGATTCTTGGTCCCACGGGACAACGTATTATATTATAATTGGTCCCAAACATTTCACTATTGATATCATACAATTTTTGATTCATCAAGTATATCCTCCGGACAATTAATCTGATCTCTAGCTACTAATTATTTTTCAACCTCATAATTATCGAGTATTATCATACACATAGTCATGACCAATAACAATATGTTTTAACAATAAGCTTGATCACACCAGTGGAATACATACAAATTAAACCACCAATTAAACAAAAGTAGAACTTAAATAGTTATAGGAAAATACCTAAATAATCAAACTATTACAAATTTAAAGGACAAAAATATTTAGAAAGAAAAATGAAAAACTAAGTCTAAGAGGATGTTTGCCTAAGCTTATTTTTAACATAACATCTTATAATTTATTTATAGTTGAAGTGTTTGGATAATACAACTAATAAATTCTTTTATAATTTATCATAATGTTGGTCCCTTAAGTGGTAAAGGTCTAGGTGGGGTGAATAGACCTTTAAAAACAAATTCAAACTTTTTCAAAAGGGGGTCTAGAACCTTACAGTAGCCCTTTTTATAAGTTTAAAACAAAGAGTCTTCAAGAGTTTTGACCACAAAGGTTACAGTTGTAGACTATAGAAGTTTACAGCTGCAGAGTTAAAAACTTGCAATATAAAACTAACAACTTGTAGACAAATATCAGAGGGATTTTCACACTTGAAAGTGTATTGAAAAACCTCTAATGTACAGCAGAAATAAAGTGTGTGTGTTAATGAAAAACAATGTGAACTGTTACAAATTAACAACTGAGTGACTTATGAAATCTACAGCTATAGAGTTCAGTTCATTTGTAAAAAACACAAAGTTTTATGCACTATTTTTAAACAAATGATGAATGTAACAAGAATTTAAATATGCAATAGAGAAAGTAAATAAACAAAATAAAGCAATGAATAAACAATATTTATAGTGGTTTAGAGTCTATGAAAAAGATCTCCTACACCAACTGTTACACCACTCAGGTGTCAAATTCACTAAGAAGTGATCACTAAGATCAATACAAGTAATTCCCCCTCAGAATTAAATTCACTCAGATTTATATTCTAGTAAGAGAAACTACTCTAACCTATTCACACAGAATACAAACTCACACAGAGTTTCAAAGTAAAAAACCTCACGAAAAGATATCTACACAGAAATTTAAAAGTGTGTGAGGGAACAACAATAAATGTGATTCTTTCTAAGAAATCCTAACCAACTATCCTATGAATCACAAAGAATGAAAATAGAAAAACTCTCTCTCAGAATTTGTTGGCTGTAGACTTGCTCAGATTGAATGCTTGAATGTTCTGGTTGTTGTTGTTGTTTCCTCTGAATTCTTCATCTATTTATAGATGAAGAGGTGTGTCTTATCCATTGGAAAATTCAAATTTAAATTCTGGATAAGGCTCCTGTTTTTCTCTATAGCCTTCGCATGTGTGAGGTGGTCCTCATCCTTCACACAGAATAGTACATGTAGTACTATTTGTCTTTATCTTCATAATTCTGGTGCATCTTTGAATTATCCTTCACTAATCATCCAGATCCTCATGATAAACACATCCTTAAACACTCTTTAGTGAGTGCATAATTGCTTCACTAATTTGAGTTATAAGGGTCTTCATAATGCTTCTTAATCTTAATCTTGTACTTCTATCTTCAAACGGTCTTCTTAGCTGTAGGCTTCTTTGAATACAGCTACAAGTTCCTGCAAATTTGAAACAAGCTGTAGGAATAATATTACAGCTGCATGGTCTTGTCTAGCTGTAGGTTAAGCAACTATACAGCTATAGACTTTCCTTTTACAACTATAACTTCCTTAGCCATCAAACTTACACAGATATATTACTAACCATTCAATGAGATATATGTTTTGCACACATAAAAATCTAATCAAAACCAGGTACTTAACAAGACTCCTAATAGAAACTCAGGACAAGCAGTAGCTGAGGAAGATGAAAACTCACGTAAATCTTTTGTTCTTGAGTGATTTAATTTTCTTACTTTCTGCAATTGTTTTCATCGAGAGTTCTTCATTGTTTAAATCTTGCTTTAACAGTTTCAGGCCTTGGGGTCGATAAATTCACAACAAGTAATTAGGTATATATTGCAGGTGCACTACCACAAGAGCTACAAAATTTGGTTCACCTGGAGCGCCTGGACGTAAGAAACACTTCGTTATCAGGCTCCATCCCATCTTCCATCTTCAATTTATCAGCCTTGGAGATTCTCGATCTCTCAATGAATCATTTTTTCGGCACTACTCCTTCAGACGTTGGCAAGAGTTTTTCACTTTATAATAATCTTCAAGTTCTTATTTTGTCACATAACAGATTGAGCGGGGAAATTCCAAGTTTTATCACAAGCAATGCTACAAATCTTATCATCTTGGATATGTCAAACAACACATTCAGTGGGCCCATGCCCAACTTTGGTAATTTAAGACACTTAAGGGAACTTCGCATTTGGGGAAATCAGTTAGAATCCCCAGCAGCTCATGAATTGGAATTTCTCTCCTCATTATCTAATTGTCCATATCTGGAGCGCTTGGAAATATCAGATAATCCACTTAATGGTATTCTCCCAACCTCAATTGGCAACTTATCAACTTCCCTTCAGTATTTTTACGCAGTTGGATGCAACATTAAGGGTGTTATTCCATCCAAGATCGGAAACTTGAGCAGCTTGATAGGTTTATATCTGTATGAAAATCAAATAACAGGATCTGTCCCAAGAAGAATGGGAAATTTAAAGAAACTTCAAGGATTGTTTCTTTATGATAATCAGTTGAAAGGTGATATCTCTACAGATCTCTTCTGTAAGATGAGTAATTTGGAGACGTTAAACTTGAGTGGGAATATGCTTGCAGGTTCAATACCAGATTGCTTAAGTGATATTAAATCTCCAAGAAACATTTACTCATGTTCAAACAAGTTAGACTCCACCATACCTTCCAACTTTTAGAATCTTAGGGATCTCTTGATTTTAAACTTGTCCTCTAACTATTTGACTGGTCAACTCTCATCTCAAATTAGGAATTTGAAGGCAATCCACATGTTGGACTTGTCGTCTAATCAATTTTCAGGTGTTATTCCAAGCTTAATTGACAGCTGTGAGTCATTACAAATATTATATCTGTTGAACAATAAGCTTCAAGGATCCATCCCTGAATCATTGGGAAATGTTAGAGGCTTGATTGATTTGGATTTATCTCGTAACAACCTTTCTGGATTCATCCCAAAGTCTTTGAAAGACCTCAAGTTTCTCGAATATATCAATGTGGCTTATAACAGATTGGAAGGTGAGATTCCAGGTGGTATTGTTAGCTCCGCTGCTCCATCTTTTGCTAACAATTCTGCTTTATGTGGCGCAACAATATTCCAAGTGTCGCCTTGCCCAATAAATCATGGGAGATCAAACACTCTAATATTTTTCAAATATATTTTGCCTCCCCTGGTTACAGTCACCATTGTGGTGGTTGTCGTACTTATTCTCATTAGGCGACGCAAGCTGACAACAATACCTCCACCTGCTGATAACTCTCTTCGAAATTTTGTTAGCAGAAGAATTTCGTATGTAGAGCTTGTGCGAGGAACGGGCTCTTTTAGCAAAATGAACCTGCTGGGAATCGGGAGCTTTTGTTCAGTGTACAAGGCGGTACTTTCTAATGGATTAAGTATTGCGGTAAAAGTTTTCAACTTAGATTTAAAAGGAGCTACCAAGAGCTTTGATACAGAGTGTGAAATATTGAGCTCCATCCGGCACAGGAATTTACTCCAAGTAATTGGGTGTTGTACTAACCTAGAGTTCAGAGCACTTATTCTCAAATATATGCCTAATGGAAGCCTCGAGAATTGGAGTAACACCCCAAATAGGCAGCAGCTTTTAGTCCCTTAATTTTATCGTTTTGGGCCTGAGTTTGTGTGAGTGCAAGGTTTAGTCCTTTAAGTTGTTATGCTTTAGTATTTCTTAATTGTTTGCTTAGTATTAGTTGTCCCAATTAGTATTTTTGGACTCTTAGTTGAGTGTTAAGTGTCGAATTATTAAGAGTAAGGGAGAATAATATTATTATGGAGGTTATAGTATTAGTCCTCTAAGAATAGTATTTCCTTAAGTATTAATTCATTAAGGGCCTGTTAGTAATTGAGTAATTAATTTTAAGTATTTGACTTTATGAGGATTTGACCAAGAATAGGATTAAATAATACTTAGAATATTATTAGTATAATTTTCGAAAAATATGGGTCTTGGACTAATGGGAATTTTTGAAAATAATGAGAGTATAAGACTTTAATTTCTAGTATTTTTATTTATGGAAATAAGTCATATTCTTATGCAAGAAAATACATGCTTGAAGCCCTTTCCTCTACAATTCTTGCCAATTTCTTGCCTTTTCCTCTACAATTTCGGCCAAGGCCCTTATGCTACCCTAATCACACTTTTCCAACTCTATAAATATGTATTGATCAAGACCTTGAAGCCCTTAGACACCCCAAAAAATTCGGCAGCCTCTAGCACCCAAAATTCGGCCACATATTGAAGTTAGAGGACCAGTTTTTCAGCAGCTTGTAGAGGTTAGAAGGATAGCAAGTTTCGGCAGTTTTGATTGAGGAAAGGAGTAGGATTCGAGCACAAGGAATTAGCAAGCCAACGTACAACACTTCTTTATTTTCAAGACAAGAAAAGGTGGGGGTTTAAACGGTGAAAAGTGGTAACCTTCTAGTTCGATTTTTAAATGTTTAGTTTGATGCAATTATGTGTTTATGTGCCAAATATGTTATGGATGATCAGATATCATCACCCTATGTTAAAGGCATTCAGATAATGCATATGGTACTCAGATAGTACAAAAAGTATGGATACGAGAGTCGTATCAAAAGTTAAGAACGAGGGGTATGTTTACATGTTTTTGTGTCCTTTATATTTAGACTTCGAACTAACTATCCCCACGGAGTGATTATTTTATAATTACTCACCCCTTCACCGAATAATATTTTCAGATTTTCAAAAATAAGATGACGAGATTGGCATGCGGAGGAAGGTGGATGTGATGCGAGTAAAGAAGATTTAAAGGATGAAGATTTAATAATTTCCAAGTAGGCTATATTATTTATTAAGTTGCAAGTATTTTAATATGTTATCAGCACCTTTATGTTTGCCACAAGATTGGACGTTTGCATGTTTTATTTCGTTGAGTGCATGGACACGTAGATGATTGATTTAGGATTTGCAATGGCTTGATGAATTATGGGACTTTATTGTGGATTTTTATGAAGTATTTTATTATTATGATTATGTGTTAGATGGCATGCAAATTAGGATTTAGATGATAAAGGTATTTAATTAAGTTGGCAGCTGATGGTTGATTTCACTATGCATGATTAAGTGTTGAGTTTTATGTGATTAATTATCTTAAGAATTTAGTTATTGTCCTTAGATGTGCATGTTCGATAAGTCTAGTTTTATAACTCCAAAAAAATTATGAAATTTTACCAGAATGTTTTCCATGATTTAAAATGCATCTTGACCAACTTTCGTGAGTTTTTACTTAGTAGAAGTCAAGGAACTCATTTTAGTCCTTTATGTGATTCTAGTCCTCAAAATTATTGTTTTAAAAATACCAATTTTATGCCCAGCTATATTTCGAAATTTGGCAGTTTGTTAGCCATAAAATATTAAGTTATTTTGGTCATAAAACCTAGAGAAAAATCGTTTTAAAGTTACAGCTTAAAATTAGTCCTATATCTTTGTTTTACGAGTTTTTCATGCGATTTAAAGAGGGATTTTCGTGGAAAGTGTTTATATTGTGCTTAATATTATTTAATTGAGTATTTAGAGGTCTTAGATGGTTTGGCAAGATAATGGTATAAAAGAAAATGGTTTTAGTATTAGTTAGTGGACTGTTTTTATACACAACTAGTTTTGATGAGTACACCCAGGCCGTTTGCGTTAGTTTTATGTACCAGCTGCTGTACATGATTTATTTAGGTATTATTGCATGATTTAATTGATGTCTTATATGTTGAATGATATTAGAATAAGTTTATTTCACATGTGAATATTATTGAAATATGTTATGAATATTTGTTATGGTATTTTTATGATTTTCATGGATGTATTGAATGAGTTATTTGTTTTGAATGTATGAATTATTTATTAGGATTATATTACTCTGATTTTAGTTCAAAAGGATTTTTCAAAGAAAAGAATTTTATTTCAAGTAAAAAGGGTTCAGGTTCTAAAGGATCTTTTATTAAATTATTTATTTAAAATCAAGACTTCCGCTGAATTGAAAGGCATAGAATTTTAGGGCGTGACAATTGGTTACACTTTGGTAGCTATTTTCTAGATGTTGTGCAAAGATTGGATATAGCATTAGATGTTGCATTAGCGTTGGAGTATCTTCAACACGGTCACACATTTCCTGTGGTTCATTGTGATATAAAGCCAAGCAATGTTCTGCTTGACCAAGATATGACCGCTCATGTTGCTGATTTTGGCATTTCCAAGCTTTTTAATGAAGGAGATGTTATGACTCACACGACAACATTGGCAACTATTGGTTACGCTGCACCAGGTAATGTATAATTAATAGCAAAAATAGTTTTTTTTCTTATTTATCTTTCACCTATTATGATTTTTGTCCTCTAACTAATTGAATTTAATTTTAGTCTTTAATCTTTTAAATAGGATGAAAATCATATTTTTTGAAAAGATAAAGGATGAAAGTCAAAAATTTTATTTAGATAAAGGATGAAATTTAATTTTTTAAAGATAAAGGACAAAAATCAAAGTTTTTGAAAGATGAAGAACTAAAATCAAATTTTAATAATTAAGATGACCAAAATCGTAATAGGTCAAAGAAAAAGGACGAAAAAATAATTTTCCCTAATTAATACTGGGATTCATATATTCTCAAAGTTGAATTATTTAATATTTTGTGCTTTGATGGTTATGAACTAATCAGAGTACGGATCGGAAGGAAAAGTATCAACAAGTGGAGATGTGTACAGCTATGGAATATTGATGCTAGAGATGTTCACACAAAAGAAGCCGACCGATGATATGTTCTGTGAAGAAATGAGCTTAAAGGATTGGGTATACCAAGCATTGCAAAGAAATGCAATAAGTGAAATTGTGTCCCCTGATTTGGTATCAACAGGAGATGAACCTGCAAAAGAGGAACTGGTGTCATCAGTTTTGGAGATTGCTATGAAATGTTTAGCATTTTCGCCGCACGAAAGAATTGACTTGATACATGTAGGAGTGCATCTCCTTAAGATTAAAGTCAAGGCTAAAGCAGCAGTAGGCAACAGGCGTCGCAGGGGATGAATATAATTTTCTATTTATTAGTTACTCATAGATATAATATATGACCTTGTAACTATATTCTCATTTGCAATTACTATGCAGAAATGCAGATTGGAAATTTGGAGACTTACTCTTATTAATTTAAAGCTTGAAGTTAAAGAGAGTAATTAGTGTGGTAATACTCATTTTATTTAGTAATTAACTTCGAATTTGATAGAAAGACACATCTAAACACATGTTAAAATTCATGTATTTTTTTCTGAAAAAATAACATGAAAAACTTTTATAAATAAAAACTAGGCAGCCGAATATAAATTCAATGAGCGAATGCACTTTTCTAATGATTGGAGTACATAGTAAATTGGCATGTTGTTTTGCTCTATTAGCCATATTCATTTTTCGTGATAGTCTTTAATATATTGGTGGACAGTTGATGTTAGATCAATTTATTGATCAAAAATTTCAAGTATTCAATTAAAAATGAAATATTTAAAATGTATATGTAATTAGGTACATTTGACAGAAAATATTTTTCATGTGTATAGATTTTGTATTTTTTTATCTCTAAATCATTTGAAATTATCTCAATTCAAAGAGGTGAATGTAGAGGTAAATTATGTCGGTGAAAATTAGTTAGGATGAGAATGTAGTGGGGGATGCTTGTTGAAATTTTCTCTCCGAAAAAGATGTATTTTTCTTCTTTATTGGAAATTAATGTGGTCGTGTACGAGTGTCGAGACTTGAGAGATGCGTGATAAGGGTTATTTTGTCATTTTATAGATGATTTAAAAGAATAAGAAAATGAGGTGAACATAATTACTAAAAATAGGGTATAAGTAAAGCTGAAAAAAAAAAAAAAGAAAAGCACGAGAGCTCAATCTCGGTTTATTAAAGTTTGAGTTCGATTTGTTTATATTAATAAATGAGTTGAATTCAATTTACTAGTGAACAGAATCGAACTCGACTTAGGCTTATAATTTGTTTATAGATTTGGGCCACAAATATTGATGCAATTAAATAGGCTGATTTTATTTTGTTCATAATTTGAGTTTGCATTGTTAATCGGGTTCTCTATGTTAACTCTCATTTTGAATGTTTAACTCTCATGTTTATTTCATTGATTTAACATAAAGAAGATACAAGTATATATATACAAAGTGAGAGGAATATTGAGCTGTTAAGTGTAACAGCGTAACAAACTAACTGATCCCTAACTAATCTCACAATCTAACAAACCGATTTCAGATTTCATATAGATACAATGAACCTAGACTTGATATCTACTTATCTAGAAGCTTCCATGTATGACGGATGTTGAAGGTATTGTTTAATACGCACCCATTGGCTATGGATCATCCTTGAGGAATAAACCAATCTTTGAACATAGGAATCGAAATCGGGAAGGAGAGAGTGGCTTAGTTAGGAGATCAGCTGGCTGATCTTCAGTAGGTACAAATCGAACATCCAATTGATTTGCTTGAACTTTGTCTCGGAGAAAATGGACATCAATTTCAATATGTTTCGTACGTGAATGAAAGGCCGGGCTAAAAGCTAACTTGATGGCACCTTGATTGTCATTCCATAGAAGAGCAGGTTGACGAAGCGGAAGACGTAGTTCATCAAAAAGAGAAGTGATCCAAATAAGATCAGTGGTGGCAGCAGCTAAAGATCTATACTCTGCCTCAGTTGTACTTCGGGCAACAACAGTTTGCTTCTTGGAGGACCAAGAGAGAATGTTGTCTCCTAGCAAAATGCAATACCCGGTAGTGCTACGACGATCATCAATGGATGAAGCGAAATCAGCATCTGCAAAACCATTAAGCTGAAAAGAATGAACTTTAGTAAATTGTAAACCAGAATATATCGTACCCTTTAAGTAGCGTAGAACTCGTTTACAAGCCCCCCAGTGATTCGTGGTAGGAGAGGATAGAAACTGACTCAGCTTGTTGATACTAAAGGCAATATCCGGACGAGTTAGAGTTAAGTATTGAAGGGCTCCTACCACACTACGATACAAAGAAGGATTAGAGAAAGAAGGGCTGTCATTGAGAGAGAGTTTGACAGTAGAACAAGATGGAGTAGGACAAGACTTGCATGAAGAGAGATTTGTTTTAAGCAGAAGTTCCTTGACAATTTGGATTGAGAGAGTTTGATGCAGTTTTGACCAACAGCAGCCTCAATTCCCAAGAAATAGTTTACCTCACCTAAATGCTTCAATGCAAACTATTGATGGAGAGAGTCGATCAGATTGAATATAGCTGATTTGTCATCCCCGGTGACCAAAATATCATCAACATAGACTAGAAAAATCAGCCTCTTGCCATTGACAGATTGATGGAACAAGCAATGATCTGATTTTGAGTGTGTGAAACCAAGTCTAAGTAAGAAACTCTTGAGTGTATCATACCATGCCTTGGGGGCTTGTTTTAAGCAATAAAGTGCCTTGTCAAGCTTGCAAATATGAGTAGGAAGCTGAGCATTGACATAGCCCTCAGGTTCTTGGATATACACTGTCTCCTTCAGAGAACCTTTGAGAAAGGCATTATTAATGTCAACTTGTTGAACACTCCAACCAAAAGTAGCTGCAAGGGAGAAGATAATTCTGATGGTGAGTGGCTTGATAACAGGTGAAAATGTGTGGAAGTAGTCAACCCCAGCATTTTGTTGATACCCTTTGGCAACTAACCGAGCCTTATATCTATCCACTAATCCATCAGACTTGAATTTCACCCTGAAAATCCACTTTGTACTGATAGGATTCATGTGTGATTCCCTTGGAACAAGAGTCCAAGTGTTGTTGCTGATTAGAGCTCCATATTCATCATCCATTGCCCTCTTCCATTCAGGAACAAGTAGAGCCTGAGATACAGTATCAGGTTCAGAAATATGTGCAGTAGAAATGAATGTCTTAGGTTTGAAGATACCGAATTTGGATCTAGTGATCATGGGATGAACTGATGTTGTGGGGTGGACTGATCTTATGATATGATCAGAAGAGGAGCTAGAGGACTCAGAGTGTGAGGGATGAACAGGAGAGTGAGTAGAAGGAAAGATGATTGGTGAGGAAGCAGATTGTGTATTAGACATGTGAAAAGCAGAATCAGGTGGAGGAACAACAGGCAAAGAATGAGGACGTGTAGTATCTGTGGAATGAAAATCAGGAATAAATGTATAGGACTTTTGTGAGGAATGATCAGATATAACAGGAGAGAAAAGTTGTGAGTAAGGATACTCAGATTCATTGAAATTAGCAGTCTTAACAATATAAATCCTACCAGAGGAGTGAAGACACTTGTAACCTTTGTGCATAGAACTGTAACCAAGAAATACACATTTGGAAGACCTAAATTGAAGCTTAGAGTTGTTATAGGGCCTGAGAAATGGAAAACATGTGTAGCCAAATGATCTAAGAAAGGTATAATTAGGAGGTTTATGATGTAATTTCTGGAAAGGAGAGATGTGATTTAAAATGGGAGTAGGAAGCCTATTAATAAGATAGGCAGCAGTATGAAAAGCATCCCACCAAAAACACATAGGAAGTGAAGATTTAGCTAGAAGAGTTAGACCAATTTCAGTTAAGTGTTGGTGTTTCCTTTCAACATTCCCCATTTGTTGATGTGTGTGAGGACAAGAGTGCCTAATGACAAAACCATTTGACTGTAGAAACTTATATAAAGCAATAAACTCTCCTCCCATATCAGATTGAAAGGCTTTAATCTTTGTAGAGAACTGTCTTTCTACTAGAGTGACAAAAGCAGGAATAATGTGTGCAACATCAGACTTAGCTTTAAGAGGATATATCCAAACAAACCTAGTGCAATCATCAACTAGTGAAAGATAATACCTATAATCATCAGTAGATAGAGAAGAAGTTGGGCCCCAGACATCCATATGAACCAGGGCAAAAGGTGCTGAAGAGTGAACATCAAGGCTTTTAAAAGAAGACTGATGCATTTTGCCTAGATGGCAGGCATCACAGAAAGAAGTAGATTTATTACAAGCAATATTCAAAGATTTAAGAACAGTACAAAGGGTAGCATTACAAGGGTGTCCCAATCGTACATGCCACAAATCAGTATTTAGTTGAGCAGTATTTTTATTACAAGCAAGAAAAGAAGAAGGAACAGTAGTATGAATAGCAGAATGTGATAAGTGTTGAGCCAAAGGAGCAATGTTCAGTTGGTAGAGACCATCTTTAAGAGCTCCTTTCAGCAGTATTTTGCTGGTAATCCGGTCCTTAACAAAATAAGAGGTAGGATGAAACTCAATATAAGCATCATTGTCAGACAGAAATTTAGATATGCTAAGGAAATTTTTAGTAATGTCAGGAACATGAAGAATTTCTTTGAGATGTAAGCATGTTCCTTGATCATTACTCAGCACAGTAGAAGAACCAATGTGATGAATAGATGAAGAGGATCCATTACCAACAATCAAAGAAGAATTACCTTTATAAAGAGATTGAATGTGAAGATTGTTGAGAGAGGAGGTTATGTGATGTGTGGCTCCACTATCAACAAACCAATCTCCTCTTGTGGATATCTGAGAAGAAGAATCAACACCAGAGGTGACAGTATGATATGTATGAGGTGCAATGTGAGGAGAGAAATGATTACATGTAGAGGTGGAGCTGTGATTGGGAGTGGAAAACTGAGACAGATTCACTTGATATCTAGAAGTGTGATTAGAAGAAGGAAAGTGATTAGAGGTAGATGGAGGTGTAGATGATGTAGATGGATTGAAATTTTCAAGACCAAGGAAGTTATGATCAAATCTTTTCCAGCATTTAGCAGAAATGTGGTTTGGCTTGCCACAGAGTTGACATGAAATTTTAGGCTTAGTATAGCCCTTGAATTTCCATTTGAATTTCCCACCAGAATTGGATTTGGAATTTGTGGATGCAATATTAGCTGACGGGTTTGAAGTAACAGATTGTAATGGTAGAAGAATTTGAGAACAAGATTGAAGAATCCTCATCTCATGTGTATGAAGTATGGACTGAACAGCAGAAAAAGAAGGCAATTCAGATCAAGTGGTAAGATTCACCACTACTGCGTCATATTCAGAACCTAATCCTCCAAGAAGATACAAAATTAACTCATCATCCGAAACAGATTGTCCAGCAGCATGCAATGCATCAGCAATCAAATGAAGTTGTAACACATATTCATCAATTGACAAACTGCCTTTCTTCAGTGTTTGTAATTGAAAGCGCAGATTCAGAGCTTTTGCTGTAGATTGAGACTGAAATAAATCTGCAAATACCTTCCAAACTTGAAACGAATGTGCACAACGACTCACATAACCAAGCATAGCATCAGAAATCTAACTCAACATCCAGCTAAAAAGGAATTGATCCTTGCGGTGCCAGATTTGTGCCTCAGAGTTCACCTGACTAACTCCATGTTCATCAACAGAGAGAATTGAAGGCACATCACTTGAATCACAGATGAGAAAACCTTTAAAGTCATGAGCACGTGCTGTGGCCAAAACTTGTGTGCGCCAAAACATATAATTTGTACCATCCAATCGAAAGAGTTAAGAAGTTTTTAGGGAAAATGGAAGAATCCATGGATGAAACGACTTGCAGAAACACCAACAAAAATAAGAGCAATTAGAGATACAAATCAATTGGAAAAAAAATAGAGAATAAAAAAAAACGAATCAGAGAACGATGAAGAAAAGAAAAATCGAAGTAAGGTAATCGATGAGCATAGCACGAATCAAAGAGGATGAGCGTAACCGGCTTCTACGATACCATGTTAACTCTCATTTTGAATGTTTAACTCTCATGTTTATTTCATTTATTTAACATAAAGAAGATACAAGTATATATATACAAAGTGAGAGGAATATTGAGTTGTTAAGTGTAACAGCGTAACAAACTAACTGATCCCTAACTAATCTCACAATCTAACAAACCGATTTCAGATTTCATATAGATACAATGAACCTAGACTTGATATCTACTTATCTAGAAGCTTCCATGTATGACAGATGGTGAAGGTATTGTTTAATACTCTAATTCTCATGTGGATCTAACCAAATTTTCACCTATTATTGCTAGTTTTCACTTATTTTCTACGCACTTCATCACATTTTTATTACAAATGGGATTAATAGCACTTTAGGCAATAAAAATAGATATTCTCAATGCAATTATGACTCTAATTAATCGATCAGTGATCTCTCTACATGGGAAATCTTATTAGGAAAGACTAGAGAGATGTTCGGCACGTGGCTGGAAATATCATTTTATATTTCTAAGGGATTGACTTTTTCTTTTTGCAGTCCATTAACATGATTTTGAATTTGATCTGGATAGTTATTACTTCCTCTGTTCCAAAGGTGTTTTGGGAGTGCATATTTAAAAAAAAGTAGGATAATGTGTAGAATTATATTATTTAAATAATAAAATTAGTTGGATTGAATCTTGTTATGGGTGCAAAGAAAGTGTAATAAAGATCAGATGAGCAAGTACTACTGAACAACTGAACATTAATACTATCACCTGAAGGAGGTCAGCTAGTAGGTCTGCTGAGGGGTCATCTGATATGGTCAGCTGGGATCATCTGGAAGTCTACTGAAAGTCATCTAGTATATCAGCGGAGTCAGATGAGGAAGTCAGCTGAGGGGGGTCAGCTGATGTAGTCTCCTTAGTGGTCAGGATGATTAGTCAGGATGGTCTGATGGTCAGTCAGGATGAGCTATCAGGATGATAGTCAGGATGATTGGTCAGGTCAGGAGGATGATGAGGTCTGGCTGGTCAGGTTAGGATGAAGGTCTACTGATGATATCAGTTGAGTGCTCAGACTAAGCTGAGGGCATATCACATCAGCAGACAAGAAAGGAGCATACTGACTCCAAGTCAGGAATTAACCAAGAATCAGTTGCGAAGCAGTTTAAACTTCCAAGTTGGGCAATTGGCGATCAGTTTAACAGAATCAAAACTGAAAACCGTTGGGCTCTGACAGTTATTCATTTTTCAGTTGCAACTGTAGCTGTTACTTGTTGGGTGGTTACAAACTCAAGGATTATTTTGGGTTTCCATTTTCCTAAATATATACGCACATATGTATAGAGAATATCATCATATACTTAGAGAGATATCCACACAAATACTTGTAATTTGTATCATGTTCCATTAATTAGTGAGAGAGGTGCCTTCATCCATGGACGTAGATCATTCCTAATCGAACCATGTAAATCTTGGTGTTCTTCAATTTCTTTATTCCAATTGATTTCTAACAATCATTGTTAACTCAACAATTGGCACCGTCTATGGGAAAGAAGATTGTTGTTGAAATCAACTGTTATGGCTTCTACGAAGATGGAGTTTGAGAAATTCACAGGAGCGAATAATTTTGGTTTGTGGAAGGTGAAGATGAAAGCTCTCCTCACACACCATTGATTATCAAATGCTCTGAAACCAGCTGATCAGTGGTCTTCATCATCCTCAACAGATCCTGCAAAGAGGCAGGAGATTCTGGACAAGGCTCATAACACAATTATTTTGTGCTTAGGAGACAGACCTCTGAGGGAGGTGTACAAGGAGAAGACTGTCATTGATGTATGGAACAAGCTGGAACAGGTGTATCAAACGAAGTCAGTTACCAATAAGTTGTTCATGAAGCAGAGGCTTCATTCCTTCAAAATGACTGAGGATAGGGATCTTGTTGAACAGCTTGAAAAATTCAGTAAAACAGTGGTTGATTTGGAGAATCTTGAAGTCAAGATTGAAGATGAGGATAAAGTCCTGATGTTACTAAATTCTCTACCAAAATCCTTGGAGAATTTCAAGGATGCTCTATTATTTGGAAGGCAAGAGAAGGTGTCCCTTGATGATATTCAGAATGCATTGAAAACTAATGCGCTTCAAATGCAATCTGAAAGGAAGAACACAAATCAAGGTGAAGGGCTGAATATCAAGTTCAAGAAAGGGAAGAAACAGTTTCAGGGAAAGAAGAAGAAGAATGGTAAAGGCCCTGAATCTGGAAAATTTGTGGAAAAGAGAAAATGTTTCTCATGTCAGAAGATGGGACATCTCAAGAAGAATTGTCCTGACAAATCCAGGAAACAAGAAGAGGATCAGAAGGCTGATGTCACAATTGCTACTCAGGAAGGATATAATAGTGCTGAGGTTCTGGCTGTTACTGATGTCAAGCTGAGTGAAGATTAGGTGTTGGATTCTGGGTGCTCATTTCATATATGTCCCAATGAAAATTTATTCAGGGATCTCAAGAAATTTGATGGTGGATCAGTTCTCTTGGGGAATGATCAGATGTGCAAAGTCAGAGGCTCTGGCTCAGTAAAGCTGATACTGCATAATGGTGCTGAGAGGATACTACAAGATGTCAGGTTTGTACCTGAGCTGAAGAGAAATCTTATTTCTCTTGGATCACTTAATGTTTTGGGATATGAATTCAATACAAGGAATGGATTCATATTGATAACCAAGGATAACAACATTGTGATGAAAGGCAAGAAGGTCAATGGATTGTACATTTTGATTGGTAACTCAGCTGTCGGATCAGTGAATGCAGTAATGGGCAGCTCTGATGCTACCTTGTGGCACATGAGGTTAGGGCACATTGGTGAAAGAGGACTGAATGAACTCTCCAAACAAAAGGCATTTGGGGATTCAAGAACAATCAAATTGGATTTCTGTGATCACTGTGTATTTGGAAAATCCAAGAAACACTGTTATGCAAAGGGGCAACATCATACTGATGCTCCTCTGGACTATGTACACTCTGACATCTGGGGACCTTCAAGAACTTAGACTCATGGAGGTGGAAGGTACTTCATGACTATCATTGATGATTTTAGCAGAAAGGTGTGGGTGATCATCCTGAAGTAGAAGAGTGAAGCCTTTGGAAAATTTAGGGAATGACTTCTTGAACAAGAGAATAAAAGAGGCAGATCCTTAAAGCATCTCAGGACTGACAATGGGCTTGAGTATGTGTCAGAAGAGTTTGAAAATTTCTGCAGATAAAAGGGCATAACAAGACACAAGACTGTTCCAGCAAATCCTCAACAAAATGGACTTCCTGAGAGGATGAACAGGACTATTTTGGAGAAGGTCAGGTGTATGCTATCAGATGCTAAACTACCTAAAGTATTCTGGGGAGAGGCAGTTAACACTGCTTGTTATTTGATAAACAAAACACCCTCATCTGCTATTGACTTTAAAACCCCAGATGAGTTGTGGTATGGTAGGCTGTCAGATTACAATAATCTGAAGGTGTTTGGTTGCTTAGCCTTTGCACACATAAGGCAGGATAAGTTGGAACCAAGGGCTCTGAGGTGCATCTTCCTGGGATATCCAAAAGGTGTCAAAGGATATAGATTGTGGTGCCTTGAATCAGGACACAAGAAGTGTATTGTCAGCAGAGATGTGACTTTCAATGAGAAAGTCATGGGATATGGTACATCTGAAAATACTCAGGATGCTGAGGATAACCCCAAAATCAGACATACACCAGTTCAGGTGGAGCTTACAACCAGGATTCAGGATGAAGATCAAGCTCAGGACAACTCTGATATCAGGAATCCACAAGCAGATCAGTCTGATGCATCAGCAGATAGTGATTCTGAAGATCAAACTGAATATTCAGAAGAAGAGAGAGAAGATTTGAGAAACTACAATCTGGCTAGAGATAGACATAGGAGAAGCATTCATCCACCAATTAGGTTTGGACAGGCTGATATGATCTCATATGCCTTATCAGTGGCAGAAGAAGTAGAGTATCAGGAACCTCAGACTTATACTGATGCAGTGACAAGGAAGGATAAAGATCAGTGGATTTCAGCTATGAAAGAAAATTCACTTGAAAAGAACAACACTTGGGTTCTTGTGAATAAGGCAAAAGGGCAGAAGGTTGTCAGCTCAAGATGGATATTCAAGAAAAAGTCTGAAACTGGGTCAGAAGGACAGGAGCTAATCAGATACAAGGCAAGGTTAGTTGCAAGGGGATTTACTCAGAGGGAAGGAATAGACTTCAATGAAGTTTTTTCACCAGTTGTGAAACACTGCTCAATAAGGATCTTATTGTCTAAGGTGAATCAGGATGGACTTGAGTTACAACAGCTGGATGTCAAAACTGCATTTCTTCATGGAGAGCTTGAAGAAACCATATACATGCAACAGCCTGAAGGGTTCATACTATCAGAAAATGAAGGAAAAGTATGTTTGCTGAAGAAGTCACTGTATGGTCTTAAGCAAAGCCCAAGGTAGTGGTATAAAAGGTTTGATAGCTTCATGGTGTCAATAGGCTTCATCAGATGCAAGTATGACAGTTGTGTATATCTGGAAAAACAAGGCTCTGAGGTACTTACATATCTATTACTTTATGTGGATGATATGTTAATTGCTAGCAAAAGTCTTGGAAGAATTCAGAAACTGAAGGATAAGCTAAGTTCAACTTTTGACATGAAAGACCTTGGAAGTGCTAAGAGAATTCTGGGTATGGATATTATCAGGAACAAGTCAGCTGGAAGGATGTTCTTGACTCAGCAGGACTACATGAAAATCTTGAGAAGATTCAACATGCATGAGTCAAGATCAGTTTCTACTCCTCTTGGACAACATATCAAACTGACAGCTGATCAATATCCCGAGAGTGATCATGAGAAGTATCAGATGAACAAGATACCTTATTCAAATGGAGTTGGAAGCATAATGTATGCCATGGTTTGTAGCAGACCTGACATTGCTCATGCAGTGAGCTTGGTCAGCAGGTTTATGGCTAATCCTGGAAAGGCACATTGGGAAGCTTTCAAATGGATAATGAGATATCTGAAAGGTTCAACACATTTGGGATTATTATTTGAGATGACTCAGGAGGACAAGCAACCTCTACAAGGTTTTGTAGACTCTGACTATGCTGGAAGCATAGATACAAGAAAATCTCTGACTGGATATGTGTTTACACTTTATGGCACAGCCATCAGTTGGAGGGCTGCATTACAGCCAGTGGTTACATTATCAACTACTGAAGCTGAGTACATTGCAGTGACAGAAGCAGTAAAGGAGACTATGTGGCTGAAGGGTATTATCAGAGAATTTGGGATCAGGCAAGATGAAGTTACTGTGCAATGTGATAATCAAAGTGCCATTCACTTAGTTAAGCATCGGGTCTTTCATGAAAGATCTAAACATATTGATGTGAGGCTTCACTTTGTGAGAGATGTGGTGGAAAAGAAGGTGATCACAATACAGAAAGTTTCAACTGATGACAATGCTGTTGATATGCTGACTAAGGTCATACCGAGTTCAAAATTTAACTACTGCTTGTGTTGGGAAATCCCTTATGTTTTGATGACATTAAAATAAGCTGACCTTGGAAAGTCAGCTGGTGTCAGATCAGATCAGCTGAGGATGGTTAGCTAAAGATGGTCAGCTGCGGAAAGTCAGCCGAGGTGCTCGTCATCAGCTGATGTCAGGTCAGCTGAGGTCCAGGTCAGCTGATGTCTGGTCAGCTGATCAGCTGAGGATAAATCAGCTGAGGTCAGACCAGCTGAGGTGCAGAAATCAGACGAGGCCTTATCAGCAGAGGAGCACCCAAATCAGCTGAGACACGTTTAGGACAGCTGTGACTCAATATACCAGCTGAGCCCTGAACATATCAGACGAGGACCACCACCAGCAGTTGAGGTCGTCTGAAGTTGTTGCATAGAAGATCTATTTACAGAAAGTCAATCAAGTCAAGAGGATAAGATCACATCAACAGCTAGATGATTTCCAGAATCATAGGCAATCAATCAAGTCAATCAGATTGAAGATCAAAGCCAAGATGGAAAGATATCAAACTGAAAATCAAGAATCAATCAATCACTCTGATTGATTGATTACATATTTATAGGGATTTCAAATACTAGTCAACTCTAACGGCTAGTTTTTATACCTATAAATACGAGTACAAGAGAGAAAAATCATAACGATCATATGCACGATTACACTAGCAGATGGGCTATATTTTTCTCTGTACACAAACACGTTCACACATTTATTTATCATTTGTAAAGACTTTGTAGAAGTCGATCAGTTAGTTGCAAGGCTGTTTGCACTAACAAGAGTTGTAAGAGAGTTTTCTCTTGAAGGTTGTAAGGAAGGAAGTAAGTGAGTAAGAGAGCCCCTCAACTCCAGTTGGATTGAGGAGAGTGGATGTAGGACAGTTGGTCCGAACCACTATAAATCTCGTGTTTTTATTTGCTTTATTTTATTGCTCTAACTTGCTGCACTAAATAAAAGGTTTTCATTAAAAGGATTAAACTAAAAGCGTTTCCGCACTAAGATCACTGCACACTCAACTGATTGTAAAGTTAGCTGTTTTCAAAACAAGAAGACTCAAAGTGTTCTTTAGGGACCAACAGCTTGGAGCTAGTTAAGGTACAGTCTTGGGATGTGCCTTAATACTACTGTGATGTGAAGGTTAGGTGGAGGTTACTTTGAGGTGGAGAATTGTTATGGGTGAAAAGAAAGTGTAATAAAGATCAGATGAGCAAGTATTGCTGAATAACTGAACATTAATACTATCAGCTAAAGGAGGTCAGCTAATAGGTCTGCTGAGGGGTCATCTGATATGGTCAGATGGGATCATCTGGAAGTCTACTGAAAGTCATCTGGTATATCAGCGGAGTCAGCTGAGGAAGTCAGCTGAGGGGGGCAGCTGATGTAGTCTCCTGAGTGGTCAGGATGATCAGTCATGATGGTCAGTCAGGATGGTCTGATGGTCAGTCAGGATGAGCTATTAGGATGATAGTCAGGATGATTGGTCAGGACAGGAGGATGATCAAGTCAGGCTGGTCAGGTCAGGATGAATGTCTACTGATGATATCAGCTGAGTGCTCAGACTCAGTTGAGGACATATCACATCAGCAGACAAGAAAGGAGCATACTGACTCCAAGTCAGGAATTAACCAACAATCAGTTATGAAGCCGTTTAAACTTCCAAGTTGGGCAATTGGCGATCAGTTTAACAGAATCAAAACTGAAAACCGTTGGGCTCTGACAGTTATTCATTTTTCGATTGCAACTATAGCAGTTACTTGTTAAGTGGTTACAAACTCAAGGATTATTTTGGGTTCCCATTTTTCCTATATATATACGCGCATATGTATAGAGAGTATCATCATATACTTAGAGAGATATCCACACAAATACTTGTAATTTGTATCATCTTCCATTGATTAGTGAGAGAGGTGCCTTCATCCGTGGACGTAGATCATTCCTGATCGAACCACGTAAATCTTGGTGTTCTTCAATTTCTTTATTCCAATTGATTTCAAACAATCATTGTTAACTCAACAAGTCTAAAAGTAATGATATTTTGTGAAAATGTGTAAGAAGTGTGAGGATAAAATTAAAGTAATAGTTTCCATTTATAAGATGTGAAAACAATTGTGGGACGGACAGAAAATAAAAGTGTGCAAACAATTATGGATGGAGGGAGTACTTTTTTTATTTTAATTCTATATGTTTAAAAATATTTTGATTTTGTTCCTTTTACAAATTTACGTGTCTTGTAAGTTTATAAAATGACCAAATTTTAAAAAAATAATTATGTTGACTAAATTCCAATTTATGACAAGTTATATGACTGTAAAAACTTTAATCCCTAATTTTAAAACATTTACAAAATAATAAAATTTTAAAAGATTAATTTAGATATAAAAAAAAGTCTGTGTCATAATTAACTAAAAACATAGTGCATTGTTATTAATTTGATCAAATAAAGTTCTTTTTAAAGGTGCATATTCATGCCAATGACAAAAGCCAAATATGAGAACATCCCATTATATTCCTAATAAAATTTTAACAAATAAAAGGAGCATAACGGCTAATCAAAACAAGAAAGTGCTTTAAAGTTGTAAAGTCTCCAAACTTGACATTATTTCATGATCCAAGGAAGTATGAACAAATTTAAACTGTAAGAATGAATGTTGCCTTGTCTCAATCTAAAGCAATTAAATTATAATTATATAAGTACATGTTATATATCCACCACACCTACAAAATCATAACGTCTCTTAAAGAGTTTAAATCACTGCAGATTAAAAAGGAAAATAAAGACTTTTGATGTGTTCGGTTTCATTTTTTCCGAAACTATATTCCTACTTTTGGAATTGGCCATATAAAAAGTAGGTTTAGTCTTGTATGCACCAGTTACACCGTGCAACTCAAGTTTATTTCTGAAAAGTTAAATAAAATACTACTGAAATGTTACACATATTATTACTGAAAAGTGTATCTTTAATTGTTTAACTTTTTAGTAATAATTTGTATAACTTTTCAATAGTATTTTATTTAATTTTTCAGAAATGAACTTGAGTTGCACGGTGTAATTGGTGCACAAAAGACTTACTCATATAAAGAAAAATAGTATATATAGAATGAAAATTGTGAAATGGAGATTTTGAGGGTGAAAATTGTAACGTGGAAATTGAAATGAATTTTTTTATTTTAGTATAATATAAATTTATGTGGAATAAATTAAAAATGAGATATTCAATCTTTTATGAAATATTGCTTATGAGTTATAACCCCCGCTGTCTTAAAAATTAGAGATGCGATATTTAATAATTAATAATCCTTTATCAGCAATTATTCGTACATCTGTTTTATTCATTTATTCTAAAATTATTTATATGCCCCAAAAAATGAAATCACTCTGAAAAATATACAGTCTGTCTATGACTCTATACCCTATTAATTATTAGATTTTAAATGACACACGTTTTTTTTAAAAAAAAATTTACTAATTATTTGGATTAGTGAACTAAGAGTATTTTAAAATAAAATATACATTGTGAGAATATTTTTTTATGTAAAAATTATTGTGGAACTTTTCGAACGAAAAGTGTGAAAGTTACATGGGGATGGAGGGGTAAATATTTATTTCTATGTCATCACTTTTCTCACAAAGTGTATTTTCCTTAAAAAAAAATGTGTATCCTTATGCAAATAATATTGGGACAAATGATAATTTCTATCATTTAATTTTTAATAATGCATCAAAAAAGGCCCCTAAACTATCAATTTTTATTTTAAAACGCCCTCAATTTTTTTTTTGTTTTAAAAAGTCCTTAAACTATAAATTCTTGTTTCATTAGGCTCCTAAACTATTCTTTTATTTTAAAAGGCTCTTAGATTGTAGATTTTTTGTTTTATAAGACCCTTTTTAGCAATTTAAAGAGATACATTTTTTTGTTGAAATTTGATTTTGATAACCTTGAATTTGGTTAATTCATTATTTTCTAATGTAAAATATTGAATTGGATCAACAATTTTCATGAATTTTCATTACTAAAGGCCTCATGAAATAAAAAATAATATAGTTTAAGGGCTTCTTAAAATGAAAAATAGTTTGAGGGCACTTTGAAACAAATGTTAATAGTTTAGGGGTCTTTTGACATTATACCTTTAATTTTCTCTCTTCGTTATATCGCTTGTAATATATCTGTGGAGTATTATTTGTTTTAATATGTGTAACCAAAACAAATAAAAAAACAAATAGCGGAAAATAAGAGAGGAAAATTGTATTTTTTTTATTTGGATGTTTCACTCCAATTTGTAAATATATAAAAAAATATTAATTTGCTTGTATTCACAAAATTATATATATTATTACTTTGTGTAAAGAATAATTTATTTTAAATTACGTAAAATTTGAAGTGTGCAAGTTCGAGATAGAGAGTACTTCATAATCACGTTATGATTAATTAAGGGGACGCTTGTTTCAAATTCTTCAATGGTAATGGGAATGAAATTTCATTTTCCTTCTTTGCTCTTACATATGTTGAATGAGTGTTTGTGTTAATAATGGTTATGCTCAAATTTTGGAAAAAGTAGACAAAAAATAAAGATATTGATTTTGGTATGGAGGATTGATTGAGAAGGATTATTATAAGATAGGGAGGTGTTAATCAAATGGGGGTAGTGATTACCTTATTTAGGGGAAATATAATGTTGTGTACTTTATTTATTCTCATTACCTACTATAATTACTATATACATATCTCAATTTCCATTACCATTGAAAAATTTCCATACTAAGCGGCCCCCTAATAATAATGGTATTAAAGTGGCAGTGGATAAATTACCGTGAATACAAAACAAACTTACAGCGATCTCAACAAAAAACCAAATAGTCACCCCAAATTATCCGCAGACAGCATAACGTTTCTCTCAAGCATGAGAAATTATTTGGAAATTAAAAAATCCCATCTCTAATACACAGTAGTCCAAGATTCCATGAACATTCTCCATTTTTTAGTTCCATCACCGCCCCTTCTCACGGCTTCCACATACACTCTCTCTCTATATACACACTTCTCAACGCATACTACTTTTCACTAGTGATTCTTTATTTTTGCATACAACAGCAAAAACCATGAAGAGCAAGAGCAGGGGAAAAGTTTCTGCAAAATGGGTTCCCATTTTCTCCATGTGTTTCTTCTTCCTTGGCATCGTGCTCGCCAACAAGTATTTCCACTTTTACAATCTCCATTATCTTTATATTCAAGCTTGTCAATTTTTTGAATTACCTTCGATTAATCCAAGATTTGGATTAGATTGTGGGGTCCTCTGGAATCCAACAGCCAGCTCATAACCCAGAAAAGAAGGGACCAAGAATTGTAGATTGTTTCCGAGGAATGCAACACTAGCAAGAAGGTTTAATCTTTACAGATTCGTGTTTGATAATTTCTTTTTGAAGTTTACGATTCAATTTTTTTTGATGTTTTTCTTGATCTGTTTTGTCCTTTTGGGTGCAAATGTGTTTATTCTCTTTAATGTCGTTTAATAGAAAGGGGGAGATCAAGAAATGGATGTCATGAAAGAGGTGTATAAAACCCATGAAGCAATTATGTGAGTTCATCATTCTTTAGATTTTGCCTGCCAAGTGTTTGATGTTATGCGAATGTGGAATTTATTGGGAGATTAATTATGTTAGGTCATTGGACAAGTCAGTTTCAATGCTCCAGATGGAGTTGTCAGCATCTAGGTGGGCTGAGGAGAGAGAGAAAGGTGATGAATCCTCTGTGGTTTAGTCGAATGAGGGGCCTCCGAGGAAGAAAGCATTTATGGTAATCGATATAAATACAACTTTTAATAGTCGAAAGAGGCGCAATTCTGTGAGAGAGACTTGGATGCCTCAAGGTAAAATCGACTTCAGATCTGAGTTGAAGTAGGCTTCTACTGTTTTCATGATTATATGTTGACGATTTGTATGAAGTCCTCAGGGGAGAAACTTCGAAGATTAGAGGAAGAGAAGGGGATAGTTGTGAGATTTATGATTGGACATATATAGGTATTGCTCATTTCTTCTTCCTTTTTTTACACATTTTCTCCTTTTGGACATAGCTTTTAATCTCATAGTAGTAGCTTTATTGCATATCCGGAGTTAATAATAGTTCATAAGGTTCCATCTTCCAAGCTCAAGAAACATATGACATCTGAAGGATATAAATTAGCTTTTAATCCCATAATTGACTTCATCTCCATCAACACTAGTTGCTCGAATGAACATTTAATGTAATCTTTTCCTTTGGTGTTTTATAAAGTTGATTTTGCCCGTCATTTTTACGGTCTATACTGTCTTCTATTCAGATGCATTCCCATTTCATGTGCTCATAGTGCAACTGTTGGATCCTAATGAACTGACTAAATAGATAAGTTTATTGGTTAATGTAGCACCACATCCAACATCATATTGAATAAAGCTCTTGATGCTGAAGAAGCTCAACACAAGGACTTCCTCAGACTGGTAAAAAGTGCATCCAAATCCCCTCTCGTTTTTTCCATTAACTATTGACTATCCCTTATAGATAAGTTTGTTTATTGACTATCCCTTGTAATTTTAACCATTAAACAAATTAGGAGCATACTGAAAGATATCATGAATTGTCCGCAAAAATAAAGATTTTCTTCACCACTGTTGTTACAAAGTGGGATGCTGATTTTTACGTCAAGGTTCACGTTAATTTGGGTAAGCTCTGTCTGTTGGGATATTCTGAGTTGTCTTGATTCAGACCCCAAAACCCTTAGATGAATTTGCTCAAGAACAAATGTTCAGGATTGTATAGATTCTGGAATAATTCAGGTTAGGTTAGACTTATTTTATATTCACAGGTACTCAATTCATGGGGAACCTACTGAAGACTAAAGTCAGACGGAGACGTCCTGAAGATTGAAGTCGGGAAGTGTTTATCCTGAGGACAGAGTTCACAATTGAAGATCAAGTTCAAGATGTATGTCCTGAAGCTGAGACCCTGAGAAGATCCTGAATTGATGTTCCTGAGAAGATCGATGCTGAAATTATCGATCCTGAAGAGAAGACAATCCTGAGGAGTTCCATTGATTGTGTCTTTACTGAGTATACTAAGCGTACTCAGAACATAACCCACTAAGTGAAGGCAGACATAACCTGAGTAATCGGGCTGAGTGTCTGACTAGCGATTTGTGTTCGCACACAGATGCACTTTCCTACAAGAAGTTACAAAATATCGAATCCACGGAAACCAATGAGACAATCTAATCCTAAGAATTGTGTGATGGAATGAAAAATCAATAATAAAATTGCAAGTATGAGATTTCTAACTAATGACTAATTAAAGTAGAAATTGAAATGAATCAAGAATACTAAAATAATAACATAAACTAAACGTGCATGAGTAATAAGATGCTTCGGGTGAATTCTATAAAAAAAAAAAGGCTTAAGAATATATTAAATATCAAAAAGTAAGGAGGAAATATATTAAGAATGATATTTATGAGAATTCTTCAAATCAAAATAAAATTAAATAGAAACTTTCAAGTAATCTACAAATGTATAATTAAACATAAAAATTATTCTACTTCTAATGAATAAAAATTAAAGAAATAAAATTTGTTCTCAATCCCTAATTCTATTGTGCGTAAAAAACAACCTAACAACCTACTATTCCTAATTAACTACTGCGTAATCGTCCCCTGCATGAAAAACCTTCGTCTTATATGTTATAATATATGTAAATATATTATTATATTTTATGGATATAATATTAGATATATCCAGTGGGCTTTAAGCCCACAAGAATTAGGGTTAGGTATCCTTATATATTGTATCTTCCCTTTGTATTCTCTACATTCTACACATTCATTGTAACGGCAGTTCTTAATAGTAAAATCTCCTGGCTTGGTCGCCCCCAGACGTAGTCACTTTGTGACGAACTGGGTCATCAATATTGTCCATTTACTTTTATGCTTTACGCTTTCCTCTCAATATTACAACACGTTATCAGCACGAGTCTCTACGAGCAATAAGGATTTACGAGAGGATTGCTCCAGCTGTTTTCGGATCAAATCATTCGGGATTAATTTTATAGATTGCTGAAACAGTAAGTTTCGTGATTTAATATTAATCTGAAAAATCATGAATTCCATGAATTAGCTATCCTGCATAGCCTAATATGTTTTGATTCAGATTATGTAATTATCTGATTATATGATTTTTGCATTCACTGCAATATTACCGATTATATATGCCTTCTGATATAAGAAGTAGGTATCCTGCGTATTCAATCTGATATATCCATATTTTGATTCTGGCTATGTGATTTTCCATGCCCAATATGATTTATATATCCATGCTTGTACTTCTATGCTTTGTTCGGAACATCATATGAAATCTGACAATCATGAACATGTACAATTCAAAATGTTGCAATTCTTTTGCTGCGGACTCAGATATCAATATCTGATTATATGCTATGTTTATCAAATTCATATGCACTTTTTGCTGTTCTTATATGCATATATGACTATGCGCATAACAAAACCCAGAAACAAAATTCGATCTCCCGATCGACTATTCTGCTTCTTCAATCTGTTTTCAAAAACCCAATCGAATTTTTTTTGAAAACACCCCTCTGTTCTGGGAATCAAACTTCGAAAATTTCCTTTTCGGATTTCAGAAAAACAAATCAGTTTTCAAAATCATCTTTTTTTTCGAAAACAAATCAAAACCTGTTTTCAATTTTTGAAAACCCAGTACACAATTTTGAAAAATCGAATCGATTTTGTCGATTCCAGATAACTATTTCGAATTTTTCTTTCAGAAAATCAAAATTAGGTTTTTCAGAAACCCCTTTCTTTGGTTTTTCATCATCAAAACCTGTAATTGGAAATTCCTTTTCCGAACCCAAAACCCAAAATCCGATCAAAATGGAAAAACCCCCAAAACAGCCCGATTGGAATCGGAAACCTACCATCTCTCCGCCGCGACGCAAACCTGGCCACAGATTCAGCCCCTGAAGTGGCTGATCGAACGGCCGCGATGGCAACATGCCTCCGCCCTACGCGCGAAGACGCGACGGCTGGAGTGGCGGCAGCCGCGCGCCCCGTCGATGTACGACGACAACAGCGTGACGGCGCCTCCGCCGCTGTGCGTGACGGCACCTCCGCCTCTGAGACGACGGCGACAGCGACGCGGTGGCCATCCTCTGTGGCGGCTGCTGCGACGGTGACAAGTTCACCGGCCTGAGTGGCGTGCCGCTCCCACATTCAAGTCGTCGGATTTTTCACGCACGACCCCGGAGAAATCGGCGTTTGTTACGCCTTAATACACTTGTATATTCTTCTCTGATTGAAAGAGTCGTGTGTGTGCGCTCAAATTATGAAAACCCTACTGAATGTTTATGGGGTTGGGCCTCTTTACATGAGTTAGGCCATTTTTTAATTGTTTTGGGTCATTCCTTTAATAAGTTTGGGGTCTTATTTTTTATTGATTGGGCCCAGATTATTTTTGGACCAACTTATGGCCATTTTCGGCCATTACCCCTAATAAAAAAAAAAAAAAACTTATTAATTAATATTAATATTAATTAAATAATTCCTTAGGCCAATTTTTTTTAATTAACTGATTGGGCATTTTATTTTAGTTGATCCTAATTAATTTGGATCCTAACAATTATTTTTGGGCCTGTTGTCCCATTAATAAAAAATTCATAATGGTATTATGAAAGCCCAAATCATCAATTTTTTTTCTAAGGCCTTATCCAATAATTATTTTTGGGTTAAAGTCCCATTAATAAATGTCTCACAAGTCATACACCCAATCCTTTATCAAATACACCCATTTTTAATAAATTGTCATTGCATTTTATCTTAAGCCCTATTCCTTTTGTTACAAAACAATTATAAATTCTAAATTTATTAATTCCTTTCTTTGTAGCAACAAAAATGTCAAACATCATCAAACGTGAATTTGATGAACTGGCACTAGATGGCCACAATTACTTGACATGGGCTTTAGACGTTGAAATCCACTTAGCTTCAAAAGACTTATCCGACACCACCACTCAAGGGTGGAAATCCACTACTGCCCAAAAGGCACAAGCTCTTATCTTCTTAAGACATCATCTTCACAAAGATCTTAAGAATGAATACCTCACTGAAAAAGATCCATCAATGTTGTGGAAATCCCTCCAGGATCGATTCCAACAACAACAAAATGTGATCCTCCCCGAAGCCAGACATGCTTGGACAACACTTCGTTTCCAAGACTTCAAGTCTGTGACGGAGTACAACTCCGCCCTACATCGCATAGTTTCACAGCTCAAGCTGTGCGGTGAACCGATCCCTGATGATCAGTTGATCGAGAAAACTCTTTCCACATTCCATGCTAGTAACCTTGTACTCCAGCAGCAGTACAGGGCCAAAGAGTATCAAACACACTCCGATCTTATTTCTGCACTTCTAGTTGCAGAAAAGCACAACCAATTGTTGATGAAAAATCACAATACTAGACCGGTTGGCTCACAAGCTGTGCCTGAAGCACATGCTACTCGGAGGAACTCTAGAGGCCGTACACGTGGGAAAGGAAATGAGGCGAGTGGGGGACGCGGATCGACCCGAAGTCGAGGCCGTGGTAGGGGAAGAGGTAGAGGTCGCAACAATGCACAATCTAGTGCAACTGAAAAGAATGCACCTCAAGACAAACCATCGAGCTCAGGTACACAGAACAAGCAACTCTGTCACAAGTGTGGATGCGACGACCATTGGTCTCGCCAGTGTCGAACTCCAAAACATCTAGTGGAGCTATATCAACGCATGCTTAAAGACAAAAAGGGAAAAGCTCCTAAAGGTGAATCACACCACACCAACCTGCCAGAAGCAGGCTTTGATATGGAGAATGATGACCTCTTGGGTGATACAATGACTGTAGACGCCTTTGGAGACAATGAGTGATCGACATCAACCTGCTGTTTACTTGTTTTATTAGACTACTTGATACTATTTGCTTTTTGGTTTGACCAGCATGTTTGACTGGCTTTTATCTTGACTATGATTGCATGATACTTTTATGGATTTTTTTCATTTATGAATGCTTATCAATGCTTTATTTTTACAGTCAAATCCAATTGTCGATCACTATTGTCTACAAAAATAATTTAATACGTTCTTGATAAAGTAGGACCTAAGTGATCCCTTGTGCGGCTGATCAATCAGCGTCTGTAATCTTGGCTCTCCTTAGCATTCCTCATATCTAAACGTACCCAAACATACACTTAAGTGCTTATGGAGATTAATGTGTTGTGCTTAGTAGATAGTGCTACTACACATACTATCTTAAAAGATAGACACTTTTTCCAAACATTAACCGAAAAGAAAGGAAGTGTCACTACTATTTCCGACGACGACATACAAATCGTTGGCTCCGGAAGAGCCTCGATCATTCTACCTATGGGTACCGAGCTGATAATCGAAAATGCTTTATTGTATCCACAATCAAAGCGTACCCTCCTCAGTTTCAAAGACATTCGACTGAATGGCTATCACATTGAAACAAATACTGAGGACAATAGTGAATATCTCTTGATGACTCACTATTTAAATTGTCGTAAACACATCGTCGAAAAACTTCCATCTTTCTCGTCTGGCTTGTATTACACATACATCAGACCCTCAAATCTCCATATAGCTCTTAATCTAAAATTTAATGATCCAAACTCTTTCAAACTATGGCATGAGCGGTTAGGACATCCAGGACAAACTATGATGCGTCGGATTCTATGTAATTCATCAGGCCATAACATAACACACAACAGAATCCCTTCTGTTAATGAATACATATGTGATGCTTGCACAAAGGGTAAGCTAATAATTCGTCCTTCTAGTAGTAAAGTAAGAACTGAATCTCCTAAATTCCTTGAACGGATTCAAGGAGATATTTGTGGACCAATACACCCAGCATCTGGACCATTTCAGTACTTTATGGTCCTAATAGATGCATCCACTCGGTGGACTTATGTAAACATGCTATCCACTCGCAATACTGCTTTTGCAAAGCTTATTGCACAGATCATCCTGTTGAGATCTCAATTCCCAGATCATCCTATTAAATCCATTCGTATGGATAATGCCGGTGAATTCACCTCTAAGGCATTCGATGATTTTTGCATGGCACTGGGAATCAAAGTGGAGCATTCGGTCCCTCATGTTCATACTCAAAATGGTCTAGCTGAATCATTAATTAAACGTCTTAAATTAATCGCTAGACCACTACTACACAAAACGAACTTACCTGTTTCATGTTGGGGGCATGCAATCTTACATGCATCATCACTAATCCAATTCCGACCAACTGCATATCATGAATATTCCCCTATTCAACTCGTGCGTGGAAATGAACCTAACATTTCCCATCTGCGTACATTCGGTTGTGCAGTATATGTTCCAATACCACCACCTAAGCGAACATCTATGGGCCCACAAAGGAAACTCGGTATTTACATCGGTTTTGTATCTCCCACAATACTTAAATACCTCGAGCCTTTAACTGGGGATCAGTTTACAGCCCGTTTCGCTGACTGCACATTCGACGAAGATCTATTTCCGGCCTTAGGGGGAGAGAAAAATACCACAATTAATAAATGCCGTGAAATAACTTGGAACACAAAAGATCTTCAGTTCCTAGACCCACGCACAAATCAATCTGAACTTGAAGTTCAGAAGATAATAAATTTGCAATACCTAGCAAATAACCTGCCAGATGCATTCACTGATCATAAAGGAGTGACTAAGTCGCATATACCTGCGGTAAATGCGCCTCAAAGGGTTCAACTCCCTTTGAAGACAAATGTTAATCCCCCCATGCGCCAGAAGCGTAAAGGAAATATTAACATAAGCGAACCGAATTCGCGTAAGTGTAAAGCTAGCAAACACACTATGTCACCCCTAAAATCTCCTGAAGAGATTCGTCCTGCAGACGAAAATCAGAGTCAAAACGCACGTGCTAAATCAATTAATGACTCTGAGAAAGCGGAATCATCAGACCGATACCCTTTGGGAAATGAAGAGGATCTGGTCGATGTAAACATTGAAGTTTCAACAAACTTCGTAAACACGGGAGAAACTTATAACAGAAATACAACTGTTGTCGACAACACATTTGCAGCCTTAATTGCCTTCACCATTTCTAATAATGATCTAGATCCTGAACCCAAAACTATATCCGAGTGCCGGAAGCGCTCTGATTGGGTGAAATGGGAAGCTGCAATAAAGGCAGAGCTATACTCGCTAAACAAACGAAATGTTTTCGGTTCCATCGTTCGTACCCCGAATAATGTAGTCCCTGTTGGATACAAGTGGGTATTTGTACGAAAGCGAAACGAGAACAATGAGATTGTGAGATACAAAGCGAGGTTAGTGGCTCAAGGGTTTTCGCAGAGACCCGGTATCGATTTCGATCAAACTTACTCTCCTGTTATGGATGCCATAACATTCCGCTTCCTAATATCCCTGGCAGTTAAACTAAACTTAGAAATGCAGCTAATGGACGTAGTTACCGCATACTTATACGGATCATTAGATTCTGACATCTATATGAAAATCCCTGATGGATTAACTATTCCCCAAATGAGGAATAACGAACATCGTAGTATGTTCAGCATTAAGTTGCAACACTCGTTATATGGCTTAAAACAGTCAGGTCGTATGTGGTATAATCGACTAAGCGAATTCCTCCTGAAGAAGGAATACGTAAATAACGAGGCTTTTCCTTGTGTCTTTACTAAGAAATCCCTTAATGGTTTTTGCATCATCTCGGTGTATGTGGATGATCTAAACATTATTGGAACAAGGAAAGAGATTGAAGAAGCAAGTTCAATCTTAAAAACTGAATTTGAAATGAAAACTTTGGGTAAAACCAAGTTCTGCCTCGGTCTGCAGATCGAGCATTTCCCTGAAGGAATACTGATACACCAATCAGCTTACCTAAAGAAAGTGTTGGAGAGATTCCATATGGATAAATCTCATCCTTTAAGCACTCCAATGGCTGTCCGTTCCCTTGATTTGGAAAAGGACCCATTCAGACCTAAGGAAGATACCGAAGAGCTATTGGGACCTGAAGTTCCATATCTAAGTGCAATTGGTGCACTGCTCTATCTTGCAAACTGCACTAGGCCCGACATTGCCTTTGCAGTCAATCTACTTGCAAGGTTCAGTGCCTCCCCTACGAGGAGACATTGGAATGGTGTGAAACATATCCTACGATATCTTCAAGGTTCTCAAGATCTTGGTCTTTTCTATCGAAGAAACCAAGACAACACGCTTATAGGTTATGCTGATGCTGGTTATCTATCTGATCCCCATAATGCGAAATCGCAAACGGGTTATGTTTTCCTCTGTGGTGGAACAGCCATTTCATGGAGATCTGTCAAACAAACTTTGGTGACCACATCGTCAAACCACTCAGAGATCATAGCTCTGTACGAAACTGCACGAGAATGTGTGTGGTTAAAGTCCCTTATAAAACACATTCACGATTCGTGTGGTATCCCTTCTGTTGACTTAAGCCCTTCAATTATCTACGAAGATAATGCTGCATGTATTGCACAAATGAGCAACGGCTATGTCAAAGGGAACTTGACGAAACATATATCCCCAAAATTCTTTTATCCTCACGAACTCCAGAAGAGTGGTGAGATCACGATAAAACAAGTACGCTCAAGTGACAATCTAGCTGATTTGTTCACTAAATCCCTTCCCACTTCGACTTTTGAAAAGTACGTACATGGAATCGGGATGCGTCGACTTGGAAGGTTGTTATCTTCAGGGGGAGTAACAAATGTTAAACAATCCTGATGATTGTATCCTCGAGGCCATTTGTAACACTCCACTAAGTAACACTTGCATTCTTCCTTGTCATATTATATCCAAGGGGGAGTGTTATAATATATGTAAATATATTATTATATTTTATGGATATAATATTAGATATATCCAGTGGGCTTTAAGCCCACAAGAATTAGGGTTAGGTATCCTTATATATTGTATCTTCCCTTTGTATTCTCTACATTCTACACATTCATTGTAACGGCAGTTCTTAATAGTATAATCTCCTGGCTTGGTCGCCCCCAGACGTAGTCACTTTGTGACGAACTGGGTCATCAATATTGTCCATTTACTTTTATGCTTTACGCTTTCCTCTCAATATTACAACATTATAATGTTATTCCTTTCCTATGAATATTTCAACGGCCTTTTCCGAAATTAAGCAGAAGTGGGCCTAAATGCTTAGCCCAATTAATAATATAAATCATTGGCCCACTTACTTCCTAAACGTCAACAGAGAGGCGGTTCTTCGGATTCGGCAACGGCGATTCAGGGCGTTGAGCAGATGGGCGTGGCGTCGCTGGTTGTAGGCGACGTGGCGGCGAAGATCGACGGCAGACGGTTGCTCTGATTTCCAGCTGATGCGGTGGATTGAAGCGGTTTCAGGGCGGTGGTCGCAATATGTGCGACTGTTGAAGCGGTTTCTTCGCTCAGAGGTAGAATGCTTCGATTGAGATGGCGTGAGTTTCGGTCGCGGAGGAGGCTCGACAGAGTGTGATCGGCGTACGGCAGCTGTGAATCGGATTTGAGCGGCAACAATGGCGAACAGGTGGTTTGCGGATTTGGTAATGGCAGGGTGGTTGTAGGCGTTCTTCGGCGCGGCGGCGATTTCAGATTAGTGGTGAAGAATCTTTGCGGTGGATTTGATGACGTCGAGTAGGAGTTGCAGATTGGCGGTGCACGGTGTTCCCGCTAATGTGGCGCGTCGGCTTCAAAGGCGGTGGGTACTACTGTTTTCATGATTATGTGTTTGATGTTTTATATGAACTCCTCAGGGGAGAAACTTCTCAGATTACGTATCCGGAGTTAATATTAGTTCATCAGGTTGCATCTTCCAAGCTCAAGACACATATGACATCTGAAGGATATAAATTAGCTTTTATCAACATAATTGACTTCATCGCCACTAGTTGCTCGAATGAACATTTAATGTAATCTTTTCCTTTGGTGTTTTATAAAGTCGATTTTGCCCGTCTTTTCTATACTGTCTTCTATTCAGATGCATTCCCATTTCATGTGCTCATATTGCAACTGTTGGGTCCTAATGAACTGACTAAATACATAAGTTTATTGGTTAATGTAGCGCCACACCCAACAACATATTGGATAAAGCTCTTGATGCTGAAGAAGCTCAACACAAGGACTTCCTTAGGCTGGTAAAAGTCCATCCAAATCCCCTCTCGTTTTTTCCTCTTGGAAAGTTTGTTTAATGACTATCTCATATAATTAACTATTAATCCAATTAGGAGTATACTGAATGGTATCATGAATTGTCTGTGAAAATAAAGATTTTCTTCACCACTGCTGTTGCAAAGTGGGATGCTGATTTTTACGTCAAGGTTGACGATGATGTTCACGTTAATTTGGGTAAGCTCTGTCTGTTGTTATCGTATTCTAATTTTCGCTCTAGGCCTGTTTAAAGATTTAGTCACCATTGATTGCAATTGATCTAGTGTGTGGCTCCTGTGCAACTCTTGCTCGTCATCGCTCAAATCCAAGAGTTTATATAGGGTGCGTGAAATCTGGGCCTGTCCTTGCCCAAAAGCAATTCTTTATTTTTACTGCATTATTCTTTCTTCTGTTTTTTATGTTGATATTGGATGCTCAGTTACTAGATTTATTATCCAGGAATGTTAAATACCATGAACCAGAGTACTGGAAATTTGGAGAAGAAGGAAGTAAATATTTCCGCCATGCAACTGGGCAGATTTACGCTATTTCAAAGGATCTAGCAACCTACGTTTCAATCAATCAGTGAGGATTCTGTTTCTTGGTTAAGCTGGACCTCTATCTTGTACATTCGTTATTCAATTCAATCGATAAAAGTGTCGTGCAATATAGATAAATGAAATATATGACCCCTGATTGTTACTATTTTGATTATAGGCCCATATTGCACAAGTATGCGAATGAAGACGTCTCACTCGGTGCTTGGTTAATCGGTCTCGAAGTTGAGCACATTGATGAACGCAACATGTGCTGTGGTACTCCTCCAGGTATGATTATCTATGTCTTGTTTACATGTCTAGTCCGTATACCACCTGGTGTAAAATCCGACATAAACTTGCACAATTGCACACTTTTAACACACTCGTGATATGTGTTTAGTTGTTCGGAAGTTTGTGGTGGATTCACACATAAGCGAAGATTTTTATGCACGATTGGTGCAAATTTTGACTCAATTTTGATCAAGATTTGACTCATTCACACAAAAAAATAAAAATGAGTAGTATTAATTTCAAATATCTTATACACAAGGGGGGGGGGGGGGGGGGGGGGGGGCTGGTACTACACTACTAGGAAAGAGTGAATGAATGCCACAAGAAGCGAAAGGGGGAAAGCTGGAATTAGGAAAGAAAGAAAAAGAGATGTGTGCAGTCGTTTGGTGGTGGTGGTGGTGGGGGAAGAGATTGGGTTGTGCTGTTTTTGCAGCCGTGAGGAGGAGTCAGAGGGAATTGGGGTTTTTAAGGAGGGGTAAATATGGTACTTGAAAATGGGTGTACTGCATTTTTAATGTGTATACACATATTGTGTGTGTACTAGTAACAAAAGTGGGTGCATTTAATCTCGGCCTTTACTTAACTACTTAATTAGCTATATGGATTAGGCCCATGCCCATTAGTGAAGACTGAAGGATATAAAAAGAACAATAACTCATTCCCGCATAGGCCCAGAATACTTTAGTTTTTCTAGGGTTTTTCATTGGGGAGAGCCCTTCCCCCCCCCCCCCCCACCCACCCCCACACACACCACACACCACACACATTAGAATAGAAATTGTGAAGGATTTTATAGGTGATATTTTTCTTTTATTTAAGTTTTAATGGTAACGTTCTTGTTTAGTTCTTATTTTAATATTTTGATTATGAGTTTTAAATTTTTAGCCATGGGCTAATTCTTTTTTACTTTGGATGAAGGAAGTTATGAGATAGTTCCAGCAGTTTCTTTAATTTCTTTTTAGCCATTTAAAATAGTTCCAGCAGTTTCTTTAATTTCTTAAATAAAGAAATTTTACTGAGTGAATGTCTTTAAATGAGATAAGAAATTACTATTTCCTCTGTCCCAATTCTACTTTCACACTTATCTTATTTGTACGTTCCAAATTTAATTTAACACATCTAAAAAATATTTTATATTTATAAAAATTGATAAAGTATATTTTTATTATTTAATTATATATTTATAAAAATTAATGAAATATTTGTGTCATTTTCACGTATGAAAGTAAACATTTCCAAGGTCAAGTTGGTCTAAAGCATTTCAAGCGTGTCATGATTTATCGCACTTCTTTACTTTTGGATGTGTGGACATTAAAGTCAATGCCTTTTCATTAAAGTCAATGCCTTTTCATTTGAACCAATTAGAAGCCATCTCTTGGTCATACATCATGACTACTGTGTGTATTAGAAGTGGCCTACTTACTGGGTCTAGATTGAACACGCCATTAATTCAGAAAATATTAGAAAATGGAACCACTTGGCGCACTTGAATATTAGTTTAATAATTTATTTAAGTTTTTCTTTAGTCGATTTGGCATTTTTAAAACAAAAAAATTATCAATTGGAATCTAAAATATAGAAATTATCAATTTGATTAGAAAAAAGGAAATATTAATCATATTTCAATGTTTTTCTCATATTAGATTTGATTTGATTTTTTTTTCCTCGGATATATCATTATGTCCTTCATATAAGATATGAGACAGAAGAGACCCTATGTATCCATCCCTGCTTCACCATACAAACATGCCATTTATCTCAATGGACTATTATTTCTTTTCTTTAGTTGTTGCACTCTCCTTCTTCACACTCATCTCATCTGCGCCTATTTTCAATTTGAGCACAGATGAATACGCGCTGCTTTCCTTCAAAAACGCCGTCACTTCAGACCCATACTCTGTTTTGAGCGGTAACTGGTCCTCCAATAGCCCCATCTGTAGACTGTAGCTGGACCGGCGTTTCTTGTGGCACCAAACACCTTAGGGTCACCGCCTTGAATGTTTCCGGCTTCCACCTCGCCGGAACCATTCATCCACACCTCGCAAATCTAACATTTCTTCAGTCATTGGACATAAGCTCCAACAATTTCACAGGTGTGATACCATCAGAGCTCTCCAATTTGCGCCGCCTAAAGGTGTTGAACCTCGGAGTTAACTCTTTTGTGTCCGAAATACCATCGTGGTTGGGCCACTTATCTCGGCTTCAACATCTCTATCTCAATAACAACACCTTTTCCGGTACAATCCCCCTTCCTCTGTTTAATATTTCAAAGTTGCAGACTTTAGAAATGAGCTACAATTTTGTTGAGGGAATTATCCCAAGTGAGATTGCGAATTTTTCTTACTTGCAAACACTGAGCATAGCCAGTAATAAAATTACAGGCTTTATACCAAATGGTATGCTCAGCATGCCATCTCTGATAGAAATTAATATGAGGTATAATAGGCTGTGGGGTGAGATCCCAAATGATTTGTGTAATAATACTTCTCCTAAACTCAAAAGAATATATCTTTCGGGAAATCAACTTTACGGGGAGATACCAGCAAACATTTACAAATGCAGGGAGCTGCAGGATCTACGCTTAGTCAAGAACAATTTGAGTGGCAGCATACCACCAGAAATTGGGAGTTTGTCCATGCTTACCATTTTAGCTCTATGGTCCAACCATTTCAAAGGTATATAATATCTTCTTACTTCAATTAAGTTTTAGATTTAATTGATTGTTTAAAGTAAGGGAAGAGTCGTTTTAGAATTATGTTCTCTTATAACAAATTTGCAGGTGGCATACCAAAAGAAATCGGACTTCTCACCTCTCTGAATGAATTATATCTTGGTGATAACAATTTGGAAGGTGGGTGCATCATCAATCCTCAACTAATTTTATAATTGATTTGTTAAAGTAAGGGAAGAGTCGTGACTCTATATATAGTTTTTAATTATTAAATTTGTTTGTTAGTCTTATTATATGGTACAGGTCACATACGAAATGAATTTGAAATCTCTCTTCTCTATTCTAATTACTTAATAGTTATTACTAATAGAGTAATTCTCACCATATATATATATATTCAATGATCTCTTTCTATCAGGAAATATTCCATCTTCCATCTTCAACATATCTTCTTTAAGAAATATGAGACTCCAAAAACACAGGCTCTCTGGAAGCATGTTGGAGCTTCAACATTTAGATCTTAGTGATAATTACTTGATAGGTATGTTTTACGGTTTGAAATTTTCTTACAGAAAAGTGATCAAATTGCATTTTTGCATATTTAACTTTAATAATGAATTTATATATAGGTGGCATACCAAAGGAAATTGGTCATCTCACCTCCTTGGTGTATCTAGGACTTGACGGTAATAACTTGACAGGTATGCATAACAAGATCAATTGAAAAATTCCTAGTCGTTTTAGAATTATGTTCTCTTATAACAAATTTTCAGGTGGCATACCAAAAGAAATTGGACATCTCGCCTTTTTGGAGGAATTATATCTTTTTGATAACAATTTAGAAGGTATGCAGAACAAGATCAACCCAAGTACATAGTCGTTTTACAATAATTTTGCTCTCTTATTACAAAAGTGATGCAGGTAATATCCCAAAAGAAATCGGACTTCTCACCACTCTGAAGGTATTATATCTTGGTGATAACAATTTGGAAGGTGGGTGCATCATCAATCCTATACTAATTTTATAATTGATTTGTTGAAGTAAGGGAAGAGTCGTGACTCTATCTATTTTTTAATTATTAAATTTGTATGTTAGTCTTATTATATGGTTCAGGTCACATACGAAATGAAGTTGGAAATCTCTCTTCTCTATTCTAATTACTTAACAGTTATCACTAATAGAGTAATTCTCACCATATATACATATATATATATATATATATATATATATATTCATCGATCTCTTTCTATCAGGAATTATTCCATCTTCCATCTTCAACATACCTTCTTTAAGAGATATGAGACTCCATTGTGATGAATGTAGGTTTTTGACAAATATTAACTACTTGTCACAATTGTGATGAATGTAGTATCGCGTGCAAATTTCAATTTCTGGGTATTCCAAAATTTTGGTATGGTACCGGTATAGATCAATCTATACCAAAACTTTAGTATATTGTTTCATGCTTTGATATGGTATCAATATATATATGTATATATATATTTCGATCCATACCAAAATTTTATTATATCTTTTCATATCGATATTGATAACTTCTTCATATTTAGCCATACGTGGCTAAATATGATGAGATTATCAATAATCGAAATTGCAGATTACTGAGAATATTGAATGCTAAAATATGTATGTTATTTACCGAAAATACCAATTTTATATTGAAATTATAAAATCATCATTCGCATAGTGTTATTTTAAGGAATTTATACACATACCATCACTACAACATAAATGACATTATGTAGCATTAAAAAAGTGTTACTACAACATAAATTTTGATCCTTGTACATTTTGGATTTAATAATATTCCAACACCTACCATCATGGCTAGTCCATTATACATCAGATATTTTGGACATTATTTTTATTTAAATCATTATCAGTATTTTATTTTTTCTTTTCTTATTCATTTTTTAATTTTTTGGTAATATTCCCCCCTATTTCTATCTCTTTGTCCACATTTTTCTTTTCATTTTTCAAATTTTTGATGATTGGTTATAAGCTCAATTAATGAGATGTATATAAGATTGAAAATATCGGTATCGATATATCGAGATCTTAAATTTGTGGAAATATCGATGGATATATCGATATCGGTAAATTTTAAAAATTATAAAAATTTAAGAACAAACATATAATACATAAATTTAACAAAAGAATTTGAACATATTTTTACGGTTGTGATAAATTTATATACACACACTATTATTTGAATTTTTTTTAAAATTTATCGACATTTTCTCAATATCTTTCGATATTTGACGATATTTGGTTTAATTTATGGAAAAAAATAAGTGATTGATACTACAGACCGATATTTACCGATATTTTTTATTTTTAATGGATATTGTCGAAATATTATTTCTACTCAATATCAATATCGATGACTACGAAAAATAGATATATCGAGGATATATTGAGAAAATATCGGGATATTTTTCATCCTCATGTATATTTCTTCCCATCAAAAATGAGATGTATATTTTCATCCTCATGTGTCTTGGCACTACAAAAGAAAAAATTATTTAACTAAGATGTTAACTGAGATTAAATGTGGTCTTCTTTTTCAACGTACAAAGATATATCATAAAAAAAAGTGACTTTTTGTTTGCAAGTAATTAGGTATATATTGCAGGTGCACTACCACAAGAGCTATGGAATTTGGTACACCTGGTAGAACTGAACGTGGCAAACAATTCGTTATCAGGCTCCATCTCATCTTCATCTTCAATTTATCAGCCTTGGAGATTCTCAATCTCTCAATGAATTAGCTTTCCGGCACTATTCCTTCAAACGTTAGCAAGAGATTTTCATTTTATAATCTTCAAGAGCTTTATTTATCACAAAACAGATTGAGCGGAGAAATTCCAAGTTTTATCACAAATGCTACGAATCTTATCATCTTGGTAATGTCAAACAACTCATTCAGTGGGCCCATCCCCAACTTTGGTAATTTAAGACACTTACAGAGACTTTTATATTTGGGGAAATCAGTTAACTGGAGGAGAATCCCCAACTCATGCATTGAAATTTCTCTCCTCATTAACTAATTGTCCATATTTGCAGGACTTGCAAATATCATATAATCCACTTAATGGTGTTCTCCCAATTTCAATTGGCAACTTATCAACTTCCCTTCAGTATTTTGATGCAAGTGGATGCAACATTAAGGGTGTTATTCCATTTGAGATCGGAAACTTGAGCAGCTTGATAGGTTTATTTATGAATAGAAATCAGATAACAGGATCAGTCCCAAGAAGAATGGGAAATTTAAAGAAACTTCAGCAATTGGATCTTGGTGATAATCAGTTAGAAGGGGATATCTCTAGAGATCTCTGTAAGATGAGTAATTTGGAGATGTTAGACTTGAGTGTCAATATGCTTATAGGTCCATTACCCAATTGTTTAGGTGAAATTAAATCTCTCAGAAACATTTACTTCGGTTCAAACAAGTTGGACTCCACCGTGTCTTCCAACTTTTAGAATCTTAGGGATCTCTTGATTCTAAACTTGTCCTCTAACTATTTGACTGGTCAACTCTCTTCTCAAATTGGGAAGTTGTAGGCAATCCACATATTGGACTTGTCGTCTAATCTGTTTTCAGGTGATGTTCCAAGCTTAATTGACGGTTGTGAGTCATTGGAAACACTAAATCTATCAAACAATAAGCTTCAAGGATCCATCCCTGAATCATTGGGAAATGTTAGAGGCTTGATTCGTTTGGATTTATCTCGTAACAATCTTTCTGGATTCATCCCAAAGTCTTTGAAAGACCTCAAATATCTCGAATATATCAATGTATCTTATAACAGATTGGAAGGGGAGATTCTAGGAGGTATTATTAGCTCCACTGCTCTATCTTTTGCTCACAATTCTGCTCTATGCGGCACAACAATATTCCAAGTGCCACCTTGCCCAATAAATCATGGAAGATCAAACACTATGATTTTTTTTATATATATTATGCTACCCCTGCTTACAACCACCATTGTGGTGGCTGTCGTATTTATTCTCATAAGGAGACGCAAGCTGACGACAATACCTCCACCTGCTGATAACTCTCTTTGAAATTTTGTTAGTAGAAGAATTTCGTATGTAGAGCTTGTGCGAGGAACAGGTTCTTTTAGCGAAACGAACCTGCTGGGAGTCGGGAGCTTTGGTTCAGTGTACAAGGCGGTACTTTCTGATGGATTAAATATTGCAGTAAAAGTGTTCAACTTAGAGTTAGAAGGAGCTACCAAGAGCTTCAATACAGAGTGTGAAATTCTGAGCTCCATCCGGCACAGGAACTTACTCCAAGTTATCGGGTGTTGTACTAACCAAGAGTTCAGAGCACTTATTCTCAAATACATGCCTAATGGAAGTCTCGAGAATTGGTTACACTCTGGTAGCTATTTTCTTGATCTTGTGCAAAGGTTGAATATAGCATTAGATGTTGCATCAGCCTTGGAGTATCTTCATCATGGTCACACGTTTCCTGTCGTTCATTGTGATATAAAGCCGAGCAATGTTTTGCTTGACGAAGATATGACTGCTCATGTTGCTGATTTTGGCATTTCCAAGCTTTTTGATGAGGGAAGATTATGACTCACACGACAACGTTGGCAACTATTGGTTACGCTGCACCAGGTGATTTATAATTAACACTGGGATTAATTCATATTCGATTTATATATTCTCAAAGCTAAATTAATTAATTTTGTATACTTTGATGATGATGAACTAACCAGAGTATGGATAGGAAGGAAAAGTATCGACAAGTGGAGATGTGTACAGCTACGGAATATTGGTGTTGGAGATGTTCACACAAAAGAAGCCAACCGATGATATGTTCAGTGAAGAAATGAGCTTAAAGGATTTGGTAGGCCAAACATTGCAAAGAAATGCAATAAGTGAAGATGTGGCCCCTGATTTGGTATCAAGAGGAGATGAAAGTGCAAAGGAGGAATGTGTGTCATCAATTCTGGAGATTGCTATGAAATGTTTAGCCTTTTCGCCACACGAAAGAATTGACATGATACAAGTAGGAGTGCATCTCCATAAGATTAAAGCCAAGGCCACAACAACAGTAGGCAATAGGCGTCACAAAGGATGAATGAAGCAACTAATTGTAATTTCCCATTTATTAGTTACTTATAGATATAACTATATTCCCATTTGCAATTAAAATAATTTTATTTTCACGAGTTCCCTTTTGCTTCAAAAAAAAAATTATTTGGGCCCTCTTTTCAATGCCCTTAGCATAGTTAATCGTCTTCTTCCATGTGGATCAATTTAGTTTTCACTTATTATTGCTCTTTTCACCCATTTTCTGCACACCACAATGGTAGCTGCAAAGAAAGGGGACAAGACTTATTTCAAAAATATTGGAGCAGTAGTCTTTGATTTTGATCTCAGCTTCGACATCTCTATCTGAATAACAACACCTTTTAAAAGGAGATTGATTGGAAGGAAAAGTATCCACCAAAGGAGATGTTTACAGCTACGGAATATTGGTGTTGGAGATGTTCATGCAAAGAAGCCGACTGATGATATATTCAGTGAAGAAATGAGCTTAAATGATGAACATAGCTGCGCAGCATAAAAGAATGGATCCGTGAAGATTTACAAGCTTAAATTGAATTAAATCACACTAATTGTACAGGAAATTGATACGTGCAAAGATCACTCTAAATGATATTATTAATGGAACTTTATTATCAACGTGGTGAAATGATTGAAATAGAGTAAAATATAAATAAATACTATCTTTGAAAATTATACTTTCACTTAATAGAAAAGGTTTTCTTACCATTTATATGAAAATACACAAATACCCTTATTACACTTATGAATCAAACGTCGAGCTCGAGAAATATTTAATTTATTAGCAAGTATGCTCGAACTAAACTTACTAGATTTGATAGGTAAAATAGTTCTTAGAATTTCACTATACTTGCTAGAGTTGGCTCGACTTCACTCGTTAAGTTTGTTAGACTTGATTGCAAATGCTTAGTGTTAATTATGTATTTTATGCATTATTTACAATTTAAAACAACAAAAATCTATTTAATACCAAAACTCAAATCTAAATTAACCTAAAATTGAAACTTCACTCATTGTCAAACTTACAAACTTAACTTAAAATTACATTAAATTCACAATAAAAACTCCATACATAAAAAATAGCAACTAAAAACAATTTATTAGATAAAAAGTTCGAATAAAAAACAACAAAATAAAAATATCGACCAACCTTTATCCACGGAGAGATGACGTTTGCCGGCGTCATGAAGGGGACGACAGTAACAGTGATGGTGACTCTACGGTTACTGCTTTTTGTTATATGTAAAGATAAGCTGAATTTGGATACTGAAATCTAGTCAGGAATCCTGATCCTGATGTTTTAGGTCCGGAGGAAAATTCATGAGGTGTTATCCTGAGCCTAACAGAAACTGGTCCTGAGCCTGAGTGAAGGTTTCATCCTGAGTCTGAGTGTGCTGATCCTGACTATCATCCTAATTGTTCAGATCAGTGAAGACACTTGTACTGAAAACTCAGTAAACCTGAAAGCGCTATCCTGAGAAGATTATCCTGAGCTGAAATCACCTACTTCCTGAGTCACTCATCCTGAACAATATCCTGAGCTGACAACAGAGTATGGCGAAGGCGATTTCGACTGAGTGCTAAAGTCGGTTATTTGGACAGCTGGCGGAATAATCCTATTGGACGTTGGAACAATTATTCTGGGCGGTTATAACCATACAAATTCGTTGATTGGTTAATAGCTTAAAGGCGGTTAAGGGATAGGTCTTTAAATACGTATTCATTCCAGTGAATTATACAGAGTGGATATATACACATATTGAGTGATACTCAGAGCTTTGTAATCTGTAAACATTATTCACCTATTAGTGAAGTGAGGAAACCCCATCCGTGGACGTAGATCAATTTGATCGAACCACGTAAATTGCTTGTTCTTTTGATTTCCATTTTATTTCTGTTGAGTGTGTTCTTGTGAGTTCTTCACAATTTATTCTGATTACTTGAAGTCTTGTTGAGGCCGATTCAATTAATTCACAGCAATTGGCGCCGTCTGTGGGAAGGAGGAAGAATCGACTGGGTAAAATCATCAATCAATGGCATCTACCAAGTTAGATTTTGAGAAATTCAGTGGAGCAAACGACTTCGGTTTGTGGAAGATCAAGATAAAGACTCTCTTGACTCATCATGGGCTGGCAAATGCTCTGAAACCTGAAGATCAATGGCCATCTACTTCGTCAGAAAATCCAAACAAGAAACAGGAGATTTTGGAGAAAGCTCATAGCACCATTATTATGAGTTTGGGGGATAAGCCTCTGAGGGACGTATGCAAGGAGAAGACTGCCATTGGTGTTTGGGGTAAACTGGAGAAGGTGTATCAGACCAAGTCTGTCACCAACAAGTTGTTCATGAAGCAGAAACTGATTTCCTTCAGGATGACTGAAGAGAAGGAGTTGATTGAGCAACTTGAGGAATTCAACAAGGCTGCTGATGATCTTGAGAACCTGGGAGTGGAAATTGATGATGGTGATAAGACTTTGATGCTCCTGAATTCTTTGCCTAAATCCTTTGAGAATTTCAAGGATACTTTACTATTTGGGAGACAGGATCAATTGTCCTTTGATGATATTCTGGGTGCGCTGAAAACAAAGTCTCTTCAGCTACAAGCTGATAAGAAAAATTCAATTCAGGCTGAAGGCTTGAATGTCAGATTCAAGAAGGGCAAGAAGGAGTTTCAGAACAAGAAGAAGAAGAACACAAAAGGGTCAAAAGCTGATGATTTTGTTGAGAAGAGGAAATGTTTTGCTTGTCACAAAACTGGTCATCTCAAGAAGAATTGCCTTGACAGAAATAGGAATCAGAGAGAAGAACAAAAGGCTGACATAACAGTTGCTGCTGAAGAAGGATATGGTAGTGCTGAGGTGTTGACGGTTACTAACCTGAAACTAAATGATGAATGGGTACTAGATTCAAGATGTTCATTCCATATGTGCCCCGATGAATCATTATTCAGGGAGTTGAGGAAGTTTGATGGAGGCTCAGTAGTTTTGGGCAATAATCAAACGTGTAAAGTGAAGTGGAGTGGTTCTGTAAGGTTGAAGCTGCATGATAGAGTGGATCGAATACTCTCAAATGTGAGGCTGGTGCCAGAACTGAAGAGAAATCTGATCTCCCTACGTTCACTTAATCAACTGGGTTATCAGTTCAACACAAAGGATGGGTTCATCCTGATTACAAAAGCCAATAAGGTATACTTGAAAGGCAAGAAAGTCAATGGATTGTATATCTTGATTGGAAGCAGTTCTTCTGGGTCAGCAAACAATGTTATGGACAACACTGAGGCAATGATATGACATAAAAGGTTAGGCCATATTGGAGAAAGGGGGCTCTAAGAACTTTCTAAGCAGAAGGTATTTGGAGATGGATTTCTGTGATCATTGTGTCCTGGGAAAATCCAAGAAAATTTCATTTCCAAAGAGTAAGAAAACTACTGATACACCTCTGGATTATATTCATTCTGATATTTGGGGACCAGCTAAGGTGGAGACTCATGGAGGTGGAAGACACTTCATGACAGTCATTGATGACTTCAGCAGGAAAGTATGGATGTTCATACTGAAGCAGAAGAGTGAGGCCTTAGCAAAGTTCAGAGATTGGGACAGTGAACAAGAAAATAAAAGAGGAAGATACATTAAACATCTCAGGACTGATAATGGATTGGAGTATGTATCAGAGGAGTTTAAGAATTTCTGCAAAGAAATGGGATCACTAGACACAGGACAGTTCCTGCAAATCCTCAGCAAAATGGCCTTGCTGAGAGGATGAATAGGATAATCCTGGAAAAGGTCAGGAGTATGATGTCAGATGCAAAGCTACCCAAGGCATTTTGGGGGGAGGCAGTCAATACAGCTTGTTATCTTATTAACAAGTCACCATCCTCAGCTATTGAGTTCAGGACACCTGATGAGGTGTGGTATGGAAGGATCTCAGATTACAACAACCTGAAGGTCTTTGGATGCTCAGCTTTTGCCCACATCAGGAAGGATAAGCTGGAACCTAGAGCACTGAGATGTATCTTTATTGGTTATCCTAATGGAGTAAAAGGATACAAGTTGTGGTGTCTGGAACCTGGTCACAAAAGGTGTATTGTCAGTAGAGATGTGACTTTCAATGAGAAAGTCATGTGATACAATCAGCCCATAAGCACTCAGGACTCGGATAGTATTCTTTCAGAAGATGGATTTCAGATTGAGGTGGAGAATCCTGACAAGAACTCAAGACAATCAGGCACTGGGTTAGGTGAAAACTCAGGAGGAGTCTGAGGAAAGTGATACTGATGAACATTCTGACAACCCAATTTCAGATACTAAGGCCAAGATCTCAGGAATTATAGTCTAGCAAGAGATAGACACAGGAGAAGCATACATCCTCTGACTAGAATTGGTTAGGCTGACATGGTGTCCTTTGCCCTGATAACCGCTGAAGAGGTGGAGCATCAGGAACCACAAAGCTATGCTGAAACTGTGTCAGGAAAGGATAAAGAGAGATGGATATTGGCAATGACTGAGGAACTTCAGTCATTAGAGAAGAACAACACTTGGACACTAGTGAACAAGGTTCTAGGACAGAAGGTAGTCAGTTCCAAGTGGATCTTCAAGAAGAAATCTGAAGTGGGGCCAGGAGGAAAAGAGAAACTGAGATACAAGGCAAGACTTGTGGCTAGAGGTTTCACTCAGAGAGAGGGGATAGATTTCAATGAGGTATTCTCACCAGTTGTGAAACACTGTTCAATCAGAATTCTATTGTCAAAGGTAGCTCAGGAGGACTTAGAACTTCAGCAGTTAGATGTCAAGACAGCCTTTCTACATGGAGATCTGGAAGAAATAATACACATGCAACAACCTAAAGGTTTTATTCTACCAGGAAACCAGGAGAAGGTGTGTCTACTGAAGAAATCATTGTATGGGCTGAAGCAAAATCCTAGGCAGTGGTATAAGAAGTTTGATAGTTTCATGATCTCTATAGGCTTTACAAGATGCAGGTATGATAGTTGTGTCAATCTTGAGAAACAAGGGAAGGAAGTACTCACATATCTACTGATCTATGTGGATGACATGTTGGTTGCAAGCAAGAGTCCTGAAAGAATTCAGAGGCTAAAAGTAAAACTGAGTAGCACATTTGACATGAAGGATCTGGGAAATGCGAAGAGGATATTGGACATGGAAATTATCTGAGATAAGGACAAAGGAAGGTTGTTCTTAACTCAGAAGGATTACATCCTGAAGATACTCAGGAGGTTCAACATGCATGAATCTAATATTGTATCTACTCCCCTGTGTAAACAATTTAAACTGACATCAGATCAGTGTCCGAAGTCAGAAGAAGAAAAGGCACAAATGAGTAAAATTCTCAAACGGAATTGGTAGCATAATGTATGCTATGGTGTGCAGCAGGCCAGATTTAGCATATTCAGTCAGTGTGGTCAGCAGATTTATGGCAAATCCGGGAAAGACACACTGGGAAGCCTTTAAGTGGGTTATGAGATAATTAAAAGGAACTGAAAATCTGGGGTTACTCTTTGAGAAGGCTAAGGACAGCACAAAACCTCTACAAGGATATGTGGACTCAGATTATGCTGGAAGCATTGATACGAGAAAATCCTTAACAGGATATGTGTTCACATTATATGGTACAACAATCAGCTGGAGAGCAGTACTCCAGTCAGTAGTGGCACTCTCAACTACTGAGGCTGAATATGTTGCAATGACTGAAGCAGTAAAAGAAGCGATGTGGCTCAAGGGTATGATTAAAGAATTTGGAATAAGGCAGAAGGAAGTTGCAGTTCAGTGTGATAATCAGAGCACAATTCATCTGGTCAAGCATCAGGTCTATCATGAAAGATCCAAGCATATTTATGTTAGGCTTCATTTGTGAGAGATGTGGTGGAGAAGAAAGTAATTTCAGTGCAGCAGGTTTCTACTGAGGACAATGCAGCAGATATGTTAACTAAGGTCTTACCTATTTCCAAGTTCAGATACTATTTAGAGCTGATCAAGCTACAGTCATGGAATGTACCATGACTTGATCCTTAGGTGGAGTGTGGAATGGGGGAAACTAACTTACTTTAAGGTGGAGAATTGTTATATGTAAAGATAAGCTGATTTTGGATACTGAAATCTAGTCAGGAATCCTGATCCTGATGTTTTGGGTCCGGAGAAAAATTCCTGAGGTGTTATCCTGAGCCTAACAGAAACAGGTCCTGAGCCTGAGTGAAGGTTTCATCCTGAGTCTGAGTGTGCTGATCCTGACTATCATCTGGATTGTTCAGATCAGTGAAGGAACTTGTACTGAAAACTCAGTAAACCTGAAGGCGCTATCCTGAGTTGAAATCACCTACTTCATGAGTCACTCATCCTGAACAATATCCTGAGCTGAAAACAGAGTATGGCGAAGGCGATTTCGACTGAGTGCTAAAGTCGATTATTTGGACAGCTGGCGGAGTAATCCTATTGGACGCTGGAACAATTATTCTGGGCGGTTATAACCATACAAATTCGTTGATTGGTTAATAGCTTAAAGACGGTTAAGGGATAGATCTTTAAATACGTATTCATTCCAGTGAATTATACATAGTGGATATATACACATATTGAGTGATACTCAGAGCTTTGTAATCTGTAAACATTATTCACCTATTAGTGAAGTGAGGAAACCCCATCCGTGGACGTAGATCAATTTGATCTAACCACGTAAATTGCTTTTTCTTTTGATTTCCATTTTATTTCTGTTGAGTGTGTTCTTGGGAGTTCTTCACAATTTGTTCTGATTACTTGAAGTCTTGTTGAGGTCGGTTCGATTAATTCACAACACTTCTTCTTTAAATTTTAGAGAAAATAAAGAGCAGTGGGTTTTTTAAAAATGAACTTTAATTGAAGAGACTAGACAGTTTTAAAAGATTGGGTGATGAAATGAATATAAATTAACTGAATAAAGTGGTGAATAATTTTTATTAGGAATTAGATATTCACGTCGACTTTGAAAATAAAAATTAAGGACGGAAAAAAATTAGTGATGAATTTTCACTACAAAAAAGGGGGTAATTAACGAGGGAATTTAGAGAGGGGAATCTTACCCTCGTTAATAACAAGGGAATTAACGAGGGATTTAACGACAGAAAATAAAACCCTCGGTAATACCGAGGGAATTAACGAGGGAAAACAAACCCTCTTGAGTTGGTGAGGGAATTAACAAGGGAAAGAAACCCCTACCTAATTAACGAGGGTCAAGCCCTCGGTAAACTCAAACCGGTCAAAGGCGAGGACCCATGCATTCCCTCGGTACTGGCGAGGGACCAATTCCCTCGGTAATGCTACGTGTCAGCTCCCCTGCGATTCTCAAGTTTGATGAGGGCCCACATTCCCTCGCCAACTCCCTCGTCCCCTCTGCAATTATCAGACGACATCAGCCCTCTTCTCCCCTCCATTATTGTAGTTTTCGTTGCTCCTCTCCTCCTCCTCCTCACCGGACAAGGGCAGCTGCTCAAGTTAAGGTCTTTAAATTTTATACAACATTGTGAAAATTATTTTTATGTAAAGTATTTACATTTTAATCGGTTAATTTTTGTGTAAATTTCAATATAAATATATATATATACAGTATAATAATTTATATACACTATATATATATATACATATAAACTGTATTTTAAACAACATATATACTATAATATTGTTATTACACATATATAAATATTTTACATGATTATATATATTAATAATAATTAATATTAATTTTAATTAAAAAATTATAATGCTACGTATATATGAAATGAAATTTTGCTACGTATATATGAAATTATTGCTAGCTATATATATGAAATTATTGCTATATATATATATATATATATATATACTTTTATTATAAATATATATGTGTGTGTAGAATATTTCAATTAAAATTAATTAATTAATTCATTTTATAATTCATGAATATTTATTTTTATTAATGTATATTTTAATTAATTTATGTAGGTACGTGGAAGGCGGGTCCGACGATCGATCGGTTCAATTCCATACACTATACGTCCATTACCATCGTACGTATATGTCCATTATATGCTTATTAATTTTATGAATGTATATATTGATCATGTGAATGTATGTATTTGTTTAGTTAAAATTAATTTATTACTAATTTATTAAGATAGATATGATGAATATTTAATTTGATCGATGTTCGATCTAATTAGCATAGACATTGATGTGGATGTTGGAGTACGGGTTGATTGTTGGTATTGTTGTTATAGAATGTGCGTTCCGACTTAATTAATTAATTAAGTCAAAAATGGATGCACTATAGGATCTTGATGAATGGGGATTTGTGACTAAATTAAACGAAACTATGTCAAAAATTTTAGAAAATATTAGTGTTACATTAATTAATAGAATATATATATAATAATTATGTATAAAATAAATATAATGAATTAACGGTCAAATATTATTATAATTGTGAATAAGGTTTATATGGATTATTCAAGTCATTTTCGTTGGATGTATGGTCCAAGAACAATTAATGGCATGATGTCTCGTGAATTTCTTAGTGGGCTTGAATCATTTTTAGAGTTTGCGATTAGTAATCCGAATTGGATGAGTGAAGGAAAAATTAGGTGTCCTTGCAACAAGTTTAGATGTCGGAATTAGACATTTAAAAAACCTATTGATGTGAAAGCTCATTTGTTTAAAAATGGCTTTATGCCCAATTATTATAATTGGGTTTTGCATGGTGAGCAAAGTTGGGCCCCCCCTTCACAACACCAATTCAATGATATTCCGCCGGCCTCGACTTCTAATTCATATGAGAATAATGCAACATCTACTTCCTTCCATGATATGATCATGGACTTAACTTCTGGTCCAGTGAATGATGAGATCGATGTTGAAGAACCCCCAAATGAGGATGCTGAACGATTTTATGAGATACTTCGTGCAGCGGATCGAGATTTATATCCTGGTTGCGAATCGCACTCACAATTGTCATTCAATGCCCGATTGTTGAACATCAAAACAGAAAATAGACTTTCTGAAAGGGTTTATAATCAAATTGTTTAGTTGACTGGTGAGATTTGTCCTCCAGAAAATCTTGTGCCTAAAAAATTTTCTGATAGCAAACACTTAATGGGTAGGATGGGTCTTCCGGTGGAGAGGATCGACTGTTGCCCACAAAATTGCATGTTATATTGGGGAGCAGACTGTGATCTTCAGTATTGTAAATTTTGTGGTCGACCACGGTTCAAACCTCGTAGTCGTAATGTGGATGGGTAGTTGAAAAAGAACAATCCTTTTAAGAAGATGTTCTACTTTCCTATCATTCCTCGACTGCAAGGATTGTATCAGTCCAATGCTACCGCCACAGATATGAAATGGCATGCAAGTTGCTCTAGTGACGAGTCTGGTGTTATGCGTTACCCTGCAGACTCATTGGCTTGGAAACACCTAGACCTTTCGTATCCTGATTTTGCCACCGAAATACGAAATATTAGATTGGGTTTGAGCACTGATGGCTTTCAGCCATTTGGAACGTCTGGAAAATAATATTCCTCGTGGCTAGTGATATTGACACCGTACAACCTACCCCCATGGATGTGCATGAAGGATCAATTCATGTTTCTTACAGTTCTAGTTCCTGGCCCCAAAAATCCAAAAGATAAATTGGATGTTTTTTTACAGCCACTGATTCGTGATTTGATATTTTTGTGGGAACATGGAGTGCTAACGTACGATGTTGCAGCAAAACAAAATTTTATGATACGGGCTGCACTAATGTGGACTATCAGTGACTTTCCAGCCTACTCAATGTTGTCTGGTTGGAGCACAGCTGGAAGAACTGCTTGTCCACACTGTGCGGAATACAGTGATGCTCTCACATTGAGACTTAGTCAGAAACAGTCATGGTTCGATAATCATCGTAAGTTCTTGCCTAGGAATCATTCGTATCGAAAAAATAAGAATGCATTTAGAAAGAATGTCGTAGTTACAGATCCTTCACCACCGCTTCGTACAGGAATGCAGCAAGTTGAAGAAATTAACATGGCTGGGTGTATGAAAGTAACAGAAGAGGGTGCTGAGGCCCACAATAAAAGGTTGAAATGTGGTTGAAAAAAAAAAGCATTTTCTGGGATTTACCGTATTGGAGTACACTGCTGATCAGACATAATTTGGATGTCATGCACATCGAGAAAAATGTCTTTGATAATCTGTTTCACACAATGATGAATGTGGAAGGGAAAACAAAGGACACAAGTAAATCTCGAGATGAACTTAATGAGTATTGTCGTCGTCCCACACTGCAGAAATGTCCACGTACAGGAAAATACCCAAAAGCTATTTATGCTCTAGATAAGAGACAGAAAGATCTTGTGTGCAAATGGGTGGAAGAGTTAAGATTTCCTGATGACTATGTATCCGACCTCTCTCGATGCATAGACTGGACGAAGTTGAAGATGTTTGGGATGAAGAGTCATGATTGCCACGTGTTTATGCAGAGGCTACTCCCAATTGCTTTTCGTGAAATTTTGCCACCTAATGTGTGGAAAGTTATCACTGAAATTAGCTTGTTCTTAAAGGAGCTAACATCTAGGACTATTACAGTGGAAAACATGACTCGATTGAATGATGATATTCCAGTCATCTTGTGCAAGTTGGAACGCATATTTCCACCGAGCTTCTTTAATTCTATGGAGCATCTACCCGTTCACCTAGCATACGAAGCCAAAATTGCTAGTCCAGTGCAATACAGATGGATGTATCCATATGAGAGGTAGTATATATATAAATAAATATCTCAATTAATTATTTGACCTCCTAACATAAATATACTCATCTTTGAAGATCTAATTAGGTATCTTCACAATTTAAAGCTCAGTGTTGGTAACAAGGCCCATGTTGAAGCTTCGATTGCGAATGCATATTTAACAAAAGAGGCGTCAATGTTTTGTTCCCATTATTTTGAGGATCATGTCATGATGAGGCGACACAATGTACCTCGTAATTTCAATGGTCGTGGAGTACCCCAGACAGTGGAAGGTAACCTATCAGTATTCGTACCTCCTGGCACGAAATTGGGAAAGAATAGCAACAGATGGATTGTAGATAATGAAAAAAAATTGCTCACACCTACGTGTTACTCAATTGCATTGAGGTGCATGTTGAGTAAGTCACTATACTTATAATCTATAATACTTAGGACTCTCATATATATATTGATATTTATCCCACGTGCGCAGCACGTTTTTCGACCAACTGCAAATCATACAACCGACTCTCACAAGAGCTGCACAAAATGATAGACTGCAAGAGGAATTTGCATCGTGGTTTGAACAACTTGTAAGTTATTTATATATATACACAAATGTAATTACTTAAGCGTTTTAAAAAAACTTATAAAAATTCCATTAATTATAGGTGAAGATAAACCATATTCAAAATGAGTTTATACGGGATCTTTCTAGCGGTCCTCAGAGTTGTGTAATCACTTACCCTGGGTATTACGTGAATGGCTATAGATTTCACACACGGACTTATGGTGCCTCTAAAGCAACTATGAACAGTGGAGTTTGTATCAAGGGTACAAACTATGATTCAGATGAGAATGATTTCTATGGGATGCTTGACGAAGTTGTTGTATTGGAATATCCGGGACGTACTGAGAAAAAAGTGGTTATGTTTAAATGTGATAGTTTGATCCATCTGTTCCAGTTGGAACAAGAATACATCCTCAATACAAACTTGTGGATGTTAATCCTAGACGACGATATGGTAGTTACGATCCATTCGTATTAGCAAGTCAGGCAACTCAGGTTTACTATTGCAAGTACCCAGGGGTTGTGCGTAGTCAAGAATGGTGAGCTGTTTACAAAATGAAATCGAGATCCTTAGTGGAAATCGATAGAAATCTAGAGCTTCCCCCATTTCAAGAGGATGAGATAGTAACCCAAATGGATGTGCAAATAGATGAGGATCAAGTCGTATTAACTGATGTAAACTCTGCACTAGTTGACATTAATGAGAATGAAGAGGAGGAGGAGGAGGAGGAGGATGAAGAAGAAGAAGAAGATTATGTATGTTTATGTTTTAGGAATGATATTATTGTGATTGTTTATGTTTTAGGAATGTTGAATGGTATTGTTGTGTATGTTTATGTTTTAGGAATGGTATTGTTGTGTATGTTTATGTTTTAG
>JAPKLY010000397.1:322746-371026 GCA_026898435.1 Prunella vulgaris
ATGTTTATGTTTTAGGAATGGTATTGTTGTGTATGTTTATGTTTTAGTATTAATCGATATTTTATTTAATTCTTGTAACAGATGTCTGGCTCAAATCCAAATTCTAGTGGGGGACATAATTTCTTCAGTCGCATTCGCGGACGATCTTCTAGGACTCAGAGTCCGGAAGTGGAGAGAGAGGAACAAACTGGACACTCAGTGCCGGTGCCGACTATACCGGCACCACATATATCTCCAGTTGGTTCGGCAATGGAAGCTGATGGTCCCCCTCCGGGAAATGATAATTATGCTGAACATGCTCCACGTCAAAATCGGTTGTATATCTACTTCTACGACGACGTGTAAGTTACATTTTTATTACTCTAAATATCAAGTCAATTAATATTTGTAATATATATGTGTTTAGTGCAATACAAATTTTATATATTAATTTTGATTTCAGGTTGATGCCATCAAACAATGTCGCCAGAGTGGTTAGAAATATAATATCAAGACACATGGAGTTTGGGGCATATACTTTCAAGAAGATATCCCGTGAAAGACTGCAAGAATATTGGAACACGTTTCAAGTATGTGTTTTTTAATTTCATTTAATTAAGTATAGCATAATGTAGAAATTCATGTAATGTTATTATTATTATTTTTCAGAGGGAAACATATTGGTATCCAGAAATCACCAATTCCACTTTGGTGTATCAGCGATTTATCGGGAAGGTAAGAGAACGATACCCTGATCTACTGAACTACTGGAAGACATGGAACAAAAGAGATGGGAGGGTACCACCTTGGGATACGGCGATATGGGATGCACTGTGTGCATATTGGGAGCTTCCATAAGTGAAAGCTAAAAGCGAGCAGTGCCGGAAGAACCGATTATCTCAAGCTGGAGGATCAGGTGGGATAGCAAAACATAAGGGAGGAGCAAAAGGATCCGCTCAATGGAGCGAAGATTATGTAAATAAATTTTAAATAAATATCGATATTATTTGTGAATTTTTACATATATATTAATTGACATATATATTCAAAATAAAGGAAAATAAGCATCAACACCGTCCTACTGAATGGGAAATCATGCAGCATTACCACCACTTAGGTGATGGACAGTATACGTATGGACGCATAACTGATGTTGTTGTAAGTATTTCTTTATTATTTAATTAGATAATATATTTTTGATTTATTTTATTATTTAATTAATAATTTTCGTTTGTACATCATAAAGTGGAGAGAGAGTCTAATGAAATGGAAGCGACCTCACAAGATGAAGAATCACAAATTGATATCTCCCAGATGTACGTCCAAAAAGTGGGAAAACAACATGGAAAGATTAAAGGTCTCGGTCAGCTGGGTAAGACGAGACACATTACATCTGGGCCAGGTTCGTCATCTCATGGTACATCTATTGGAAGTTATAATCAGATTGATGTCGACCGTATAATTGCACATGAGCGTGAGGCAAGACGAAAGGAAGTACATGATGTGCAACAGAATGTGAATCGTCTTGAACAGATGTTGACCATGTTTATGTCGGGCGCTCAGGGAAACTTACCGACCGGTACTACTTTCCCTCATTATCCTCCCAATGCTCCCCCTCCGGCCGGTAGGTATAATGATCCCCCTCCTATTCCTGTTCCTACTCTTAGTAGTCAGCATCGCTCTCGACCTACCGGTAGTGATCATCATCACTCTCGACCTACCGGTCATCGCCCTCGATCTCCCGTTCATCACCCTCCATCTTCCGGTGTTTATTATCCCACTTTCTCAGATGGTCGTCATCCCCACAGTACTGATTATAATGATGTTGATGATGATGTTGATAATATGTAGTGTTGACTGATATTTTGTTGTTTATGTTTGAGATATTTTGTGACTTGTTTAGGGTTTATAAATATTTTCTAGAGATGATCGAATTTTCAAATATTGTGTATTTTTTAGACAATGACTTTATCGACATCGGCTATTATTATATTAGCTCTATTATCGAATATTATGTATTGGCTCTCTACGTTATTATTATATTTAATTTTATGAAGAATATTGAAAACGATAAAAACATGTGTATATACGTGTAAATAAATAGTGAAAATTATTACACATATAACTATTTTAGAATTTTGTGGAGAATATTTTAATTAGAACAATAAAAATAATGTATGTAATAAGTAGAACCCAAAAATTATACATATAACTATTTTATAATTTAATTTAAATGATCAAGAAATATGAATATGTAAAAAATACAAAAATAATTATTTTAGTATTTTAATAAAAATTTATTTATTAAACTAATTTTCAATAATAATATTTAATTTTATATCTAGTTATAATAATTGAATACTTAGATATACAATAAAGAATTTAAATATATATTATAAATGAATAACATAAATATAAAATACAATTACATATATAATACATATATAATATAGTTGAAAAGCATAACGAATGACAAGCCTAGCTCAAACGGTTAGGCATTACACATATATACCAAAGGTCGCGGGTTCGAATTATATGGAGGGCGAAATTTCGCCCATATATATGCACAGGGGATGAAATCCGCGCCGGTTCAAAACCTGGGAAATCATTTTTTTAAAATAAAAGAGGAGGCGAGGGGCCCTGGCCTCGTTAATTACCTTTCCGCGTTGGCGAGGGAATTTCCCTCGTTAGCCGCCGTGTCAGATCTGCTGAGGGGGCCGCCCTCGTTAAGTGATGTGTCAGAGATGTCGAGGGATTGTACAGCCCTCGTTACTAGCGAGGGCCCAGACGAGGGTTTTAATAAGTGCGTTAACGAGGGAATTTTTGCCCTCGTCTTATTAGAACCCTCGTTAAATCCCTCGTTTTATTTTTCCCTCTTTAAAACCCTCGTTATGCATTGGCGAGGAGCATTTTAACTAGGGTTTTTTTCCCTAGCCATTACCCTTGTCAATTTGATTTCCCTCACCAATTCCCTCACTAATACCCTCTTTAAATTTACATTTTTTTGTAGTGTTTCTATCAATAAATTACTGACAGATTTAATTCGTCACTAAAAATTAGCTACTATGAAAATAGAAACGGAAAATTAGAGACAGATATTCATCAATAAAATAAATTATTGACGATTTATTAAAATATAATAACGAAAATATAGGTCAGTAATTTCCAAATTTTTTTGTAGTGGTCCTTAATTTAATGGGCATTCGGTCCGCATGATTTTCTTTTAGAAAAAATAAAATTAACCACACGCCTCTTTCCATTTAGTTGGCTGATTTGGACCTCCAATATTTATGAAAAAAAAAAAAAGAACCTGACTTTTAATAATATTGGGCTGGGCTTCTTTATGATGAGATTCGGCTGATGGCTGCCCAAATAAAAACCATGGGCTTTTTCTATATATTTTTAAGAGTTTTTTTTGTTGTCGCAAACTGATATTATTTTGTTCGTAATTTGAGGTTCCATATTTTAATTGATTCAATTTTTTTTATTTGGATTCTCTTTTTAACATCCATAGCAATGATAATTATTGTCTTCTCCAATTTCTACGTGGACCAGATTAGTTTTTCACCTATTATTGCTTATTTTTAACCGTTTTTATACACTTTTTCACATTTTCGATTGAACGGGATTAGTAAAATTATTAGATAATAACAGTACACAATTTAGATGCAATTATAACCCTAATTAATCGGTGATTTCTCTAAATATTATCTATGCTAATGATGAAAATATTAAAAAGATGGAATTTTGACACGCACTCGATGATTCTCAGTTTTTGACGATACACACATTTCATTTGTTAAATTTACACAATTTTTTATTTTTTTATTTGCAATATGGTAACATTTCCTATCGTACATCACATTATCATAAATGAAGAATTAACAACTTAACCACCAACAAAATATTAATCCGATAATATTATTTTTAACTGAGAATCTGCATGATTTGGCAACATAGATAATTTTATCTTTTAAACCAAATGAATCCTAATTGGTTAAATAAGACATAAGTTGAAGTAAAAATCACACTAATTGCACATTATAATTGATGTGTGCAAGCATCACTCTAAATGATAATATCAATGTAACTGTAATATGGACTTGGTGGAATGATGGAAATTGAGAAAAAATAAAATATCCACTCTCATTAAATATATATATATATATATATACAAAAACTCGTATGCAATATTGCACAAAACCCGACCCGTGCAATATCCCCAAATGAAAATTCGCGGATTCAATTAAATTTTTAAGGAAAATTCTCGCCATTTCCAGAATGTATACCACATGAACATATTTGTGCTACTGTAACACAAAATGTGTGCTACTACATCTTAAAAAGTTAATTTTTTTTTGTACTTTTAAAGTAACTATAAGAATAATATGTATTTTTACAAGAACAAATATGTGTTTCTTAATTTATTTTTAATTTTATTATTAGTTTTATGTTGATAATGTGTTGCTAATGTAATAATACCTTACATGTGTTACTATCTCGCCACTCCCAGAATGTATACCACATGAACATGTGTGCTACTGTAAGACAAAATGTGTGCTACTGTAAGACAAAATGTGTGCTACTACATCTTAAAAAATTAATTTTATCGAAATTCCAGAATGTATACCACATTAACATATGTGTGCTACTGTAAGACAAAATGTGTGCTACTACATCTTAAAAAAATAATAATTTCTATAAAAATCAATAAATATTTATGAAAAATGAATATTTTTTCTTATAATAATACACATATTGATCTTACATTGTATTAACATGTTTGTTTTCTACAAAAACAAATGAATATATGTAAAAAAATAACATTTGTTCTTATAGTAGTACACATTTGACCTTATAGTAGCATAAATTTACTCATACAGTATAGCGAAAATCCTAAAATTTGAAAATTGCTCAAATCCGGCCCGACCCGTTCAAGATCCGCGAATTTTGTTACTTTAACCCTATTGACCCGCGAATTTTCAAAATTTTCCTTTTTTGGCATATATTGCACCCGTGCAATATTGCACGGGAGACCTACTCTCATATATATATATATATATATCCACTATTGAAAAAAAAAGAGTTTTTATCTATTTTAATATGAAAATACATAAATACCCTTATCAAAAAAAAGAAAGAAAAATCAACCTACATGACCCACCGCCTCACCATCTTGGAACGACTAGTCGTTCGAACAAAAACTTGATCATTCCGCTTCAAAAAAATTGTAACATTAATCACTCATTCCGTTCTTTTAAAAGTGGATGGGGGATATATTAGGGGGATTCCATATTGACGATGGAGTAGTATTTACACTTTTGGGGATATTTTGACGATAAAAAGGCTCAAACTCATTATATAAAAAATATTTTGATATTTTTAATATGATTTGATGATATGGTAATTGGGTGAAACCCCACACTAATAATAGAAGAAGGGGGGAGTTATCAAATTTAACTCAAGAGCTAGCCTAGTCAATCGGGTGATATATGCACATCTTTCTACTTAAGTAAAGTTAACTACCCAATATCGTCTTTTCCGTTGGTAATTTAAAAAATGTTAGTTAATAAGAAAAGAGCAAAAAAATTTATTAATTTAATATTAATAAAATAACATTAAGTTTCTAAATTCTCATTTATATATACTGCACGAGTGCACTTAAAAAGAGTTTTTCCGTCACATATACAAAGAGGGAATTGCACTTTTAGTCCTATAGGTCATGGACCCGTTTCAAAATGTTCTCAAGCATTTCAGACTAGGTTCTATTTTCTTTTTTCTTTTCAAAAAATGGAATGATTTTTGTACTTTTTGAAGTCTTATGGGACTATTAAAATGTGTAAAGAAAAAAAAAAAATTGGACCAAATCTAAAATGTTTGGGATTATTTTGAGACAGTTGCGTGTTTTGCAGGACCAAAAGTACAATTTCCTTCATATATAATATAAATAATATACACAAACAAAAAAGATGGCAATGTAAATATATATATATATATATATATATATATATATATATATATATATATATATATATGTGGAGCTCCCAACTTCTAATTAAATTTAGTAATTCTAATAAGGGTTAATTCTATATAAATACACCACCTTTTACTCAACTTTCAATTTAATCCTGAGCTTCACGATTTTTATAAAAAATCCCAACCTTTTAAAAAGTTCCAATTTGATACACATATTTTTTTTCCGGCCAGCAACTGATGACGTGTCTCGCCGGAGCTGCCACGCTGGCGTATACGTGTGAATTTTTTTTTTTCACATCATATATTATTATATATATATATATAACAAAATTTTATATTAAGGGAAAATGGGAGAAGGAAGCCCTACACGCCTACTTCTGCCGCCTCCGGACAGCCATCTCCGCCAACCTCGCTAAATTCATCGACGAACAGAGCAGCTGCCCTCAACTAATTATCTATGATTCGATTATGCCATGGATTCTGGAGATCGCTCACCACAGAGGACTGCTGGGAGCTCCGTTTTTCACTCAATCGGCCGCCGTTTTCACCGTGTTTTATCATCTGAAACAGGGCTCCCGGCTGAGGTTCCCTTACGAGGAGGGCGCCGCCGTGTCGCTGCCGTCGTTGCCTCCACTGGAAAAAGGGGATTGTCAAGATTAAAATTTTGTTATATATATATATTATAATATATGATTTGGAAAAAAAATAAAAAGTAAAAAAAATAATTTCACACGTGTAAGCCAGCGTGGAAGCTCTGGCGAGACACGTCATCATTTGCTGGCCGGAAGAAAAAAATGTGTATCGAATTGGAACTCTTTAAAAGATTGAATCTTTTTATAAAAATCTTAAAGTTCAGGATTAAATTGAAAGTTGAGTAAAAGGTGGTGTATTTATATAGAATTAACCCTTCTAATAAATTTCTCTATAAAAAAAATAATACATTGACTTAAGAGTCTTCCAACAAAACAAAAAATAACAATTGTAAAGTTCATTATTTTGGCTATATTGAAAAACACAACATTTAATTATTATTATAAATTGAGGAATTTTGCAATTAACTATGATGACAATCTAAAGCATGTGGTGCTCCCAACTTCTAAGTCTAGCTAGCAATCCTTATCAATCTCTCTAGAGAAAAATGACATTGACTTGGAAGTCTTCCTACACCAAAACAAACAATACACAACTTTAAAGTTCATTAATTTTGGCTCATACAGAATAAATGTTATTTAACTGACTAATATTGTGGAAATTTTGCGGAACATACACTAGGAATAAAAGAAGTTAAGTTATTTTCTTGCATTTCTAACTATATATATGTAATTTACTCTTTAAATAAAGAGTTAATTATGTATTCTATATTAATTCGGGATTTTATAGGTCCGGTATATAAATTTAATCTTCATGACTTTCAAAATTATAATGTTTGATGGTTATTGCAACTCAATACACATTTTTTATTAGTATCAATACCAATAACAATTTAATCAAGTTCTTATATCAAAAGGTGAACTTTTTTTGTTTTAGGTTTAAACAACAAAAAAGTATTTTTTTTTTATTAGAATCTCTATTAATTTTATATTAGGAATTAATATAAAACTTAACCTTAAATAATTAAATTAACATATTTGTTACAATTTTTCATAAAGTTACATGTTTTACATTTGTTGAAACAGGTGGAGCCGAGGTCAAATTAATAAATTTTAAGTAACATATCACTTTTTAATTGGGGGAAGTGCATGAGCACTAAACAATGATATTTGTTCATCTTTTCCACTGTACTATAAATAATTAATACTTTGTTCTCCTATAAAATTTAAAAACAAAAAATGAAAAGCTAACGTGCTTTGTGCGGTATGTGGATGGATATGAAATTAGATTATTTATAGGAATAAAAACGGGATGGGTTTGGTCAAGTACAAGACCAGCACAAAAAACAAATCATTTTGACATCAAATTAATTAATCATTTTTATTTCTAAAAAAATAAATACCTTCTTATTACATCAAATTAATAGCTCAAAAAACTATATTTGTAAATTATGGTTATTTATTTAATTATCTTTAGTTTTCAACTTTCAATAAATTAAATATGTTGTACATGAAAATACGTATAAATATTTGGGCCAGTCACAGATTGGTACAAAAATAATGCACTATTTTCAAATAGTTACAATATGCAAAAAAATATCTTTGTTTTTCAACTTATGTTTACACTATTATGCAAAAATTTTGTACATATTTAAAAATAGTGCATTACTTTTGTACCAACCTGTGATTATTTTTAAATAATTTTATTCTTGATGATCTTTCACGGGTAGTGGTAAGTGAGAATTTTGAAGTTGTTAGCTGGCCCATTATTATCTCTATTATTCCATTAAGAAGGCATTTGATTTAAATGATAAAGTAATTTATGATTAAGTAAATATTTATGATTAGGGAAAATAGATTATTTTATTTTATTTTAATAAGATGGAGTTTGATTTATTTTACTAATTATGCACCATTTCACCAAGTAACTAGTGCATAAATAAACTTTTTATATTCATATATATTTGTTAATATTTTCATACTTTTGGAATTATTAGTGGAAAATTCTCATCTCTTTTCCATTTAGAAATATTAGTTTGGCCCATTTCATGGACAAAGTCACGTGATTCTTTGTCTCTTTTCCATTTAGAAATATTAGTTTGGCCCATTTCATGGACAAAATCACGTGATTCTTTGTCGATGAATCATGACTAGCCGTGTTTGGTAGGTTATTCGTGGAAGAGTTACAGAGCATTATTATTATTATTATTATTATTATTATTATTATTTGTGTGTATTTAGATATGCACCTAAATTTTTGTTTATTTTATGGGGCGATAATGACAGAAGGCAAATATTTTTTGTATGTGAGAAAAATTATAATATTGAGTCACATTCATCAGTAGTCTCCTTACAATAGTTTAGAGAGATTATCTTTTGTACGAGAAAAAAAATTATAATATTGAATCACATTCATCAATAGTCTACTTACAATAGTTTAAAGAGATTATTTTTTGTTTGAGAAAAAAATTATAATATTGAATCACATTCATCAATAATCTACTTACAATAGTTCAGAGAGATTATTTAAAGGGGCAAAACAAGCCTATATCAAAAATAAGGAAATAAACATAATAGCAAAAAAAAAAAAAATATATAGTTTAAAAAAATCCAATTATTATAAAACTCAGATTTTAGAGCCAAGACTACTTACATTCAGAAAGGTATTATTATAGCAATTATAAGCCTGACTCCAAAAATTATATTTGTTTCATCTCCTACCCTTGGTCGTCAATTATTCATCCGCCACATCAGTTTATTAATATAAATAACTCCTTAGACGATCTGAATATTAATAAGATTTAATGAATTCGTATAGTATGATCAAGTTTAGGATGGATTGCTTAATTAAGTTTATTTTGTACGCCTATTCATTGTTATTACAATTTTTTAGTTATGCCTGGAATTTGGACCTTAGAAATCACATTTCTTAGAAAAATATATTTTTATAATTAATTTGAACGAGTTGAGTTTATTTTTTTAAATATATATATTCATTCATTGTTGCGTAGTGCTATGTATCAATTTTTATTTGAATTGGTCAATTTCCCACAGACCACACACTTAGAACCTCTCATTATCTTTCATGCAGAAAAAATTATTTATATGCATGAAAACACACATACTCTGCTCTGCTACAACCAAATGGAGTATTTCTTTTCTTTAGTTGTTGCACTCTTCTTCTTCACACTCACCTCATCCACTCACATTTTCAATTTGAGCACCGATGAATACGCACTGCTTGCCTTCAAAAACGCCGTCACTTCCGACCCATACTCTGTTTTGAGCGGCAACTGGTCCTCCAATAGCTCCATCTGTAGCTGGACCGGCGTTTCTTGCGGTGCCAAACACCGTAGGATCACCGCCTTGAATATTTCCGGCTTCCACCTCGCCGGAACCATTCCTCCACACCTCGCAAATCTAACATTTCTTCAGTCGTTGGACATAAGCTCCAACAATTTCAGAGGTGTGATACCCTCTGAGCTCTCCAATTTGCGACGCCTAAAGGTGTTGAACCTCGGAGTTAACTCTTTTGCGTCCGAAATACCATCGTGGTTGGGCCACTTATCACGACTTCGACATCTGTATCTGAATAACAACAGCTTTTCCGGTACAATCCCCCTGCTTCCTCTGTTTAATATTTCAAAGTTGCAGACTTTAGAAATGAGCTACAATTTTGTTGAGGGAATAATCCCAGGTGAGATTGTCAATTTTTCTTACTTGGAAACATTTAGCATAGCCGGTAATAAAATTACGAGCTCTATACCAAATGGTATGCTCAGCATGCCTTCCCTCACAGAAATTAATTTGAGAAGTAATATGCTGAGTGGTGAGATCCCAAATGATTTGTGTAATAATACTGCTTCTAAACTCAAGAGAATATATCTTTCGGGAAATCAACTTTACGGGGAAATTCCAGCAAACATATACAAGTGTATGGAGCTGCAGGATCTGCGCTTACCCTTTAATAATTTAAGTGGGAGCATACCACCAGAAATTGGGAGTTTGCCCACGCTTACCATTTTATCTATGGGGTTCAACCATTTCAAAGGTATATAATCTTCTTACTTAAATTAAGTTTTAGATTTAATTGATTGTTTTTCTTTTATCGTATATAAATTGTTCGAGATGTCTTCTTACATATATTTTATTATGCATGTATGAAAGGCTGGTGTCACTTTATATACTTGATCCAATTACCTTCTCCATTTTTTTGCATTCTTATAACAAAATTTGCATATGACATATACCAAAAGAAATTGGACTTATCATTTATTTGAAGGAGTTAAATTTTCATGATTACAATTTGGAAGGTGAGTGCATCATAATCCTCGACTAATTTTTTAAGGTACAGGAAGAGTCGTGACTTTATATATATATTTTAATTATTAAATATATTTGTTACTCTTATTACATGCATGGTACAAGTCACATACCAAACGAAGTTGAAAATCTCACTTCTCTGGAATATCTCTTCCTCTAATCTAATTACTATACACTATCTTTAAAATGTTAGTTTTTTTATTTTAACATGAAATTAATATATTAATAGCAGAACACTCATGTGAAAATGCTTGATCTTATTTAGAGAAAAAAAGTTTTTTAGTCCCATAACTTATTGAGTGTCCGATTTTGATCCCAAAAATTTTAACTTTTCAATTTTGGTACCGTAACTCTTAGAGTTTGTCCAATTATGGTCCCAAAAATTTTAAATTTTTGATTTTGGTCCCGTAACTCTTAGAGTTTGTCCAATTTTGGTCCCATTTTTACCGAAAAAGTGAAAATAATATTAATTTTTGCCATGTACGGTGCACATGGTAGTTGAATTTGGAACTTTCCATCATCCTTGCTGATAATTTATTATTTTTATAAGTGTTTCAATAATATTGAAAAAATAAGTAAAAATACAAAATAAAAAAAATTAATTATTTGGCACCCACGTCAGTAAGAGTGCCGAAAAATTTCAAATTCAACTACAACATGCGTTGTGCATGGCAAAAAATAACATTATTTACATTTTTCGGTAAAAATGGGACCAAAATTGGACAAACACCAAGAGTCATGGGACCAAAATTGAAAAGTTAAATTTTTAGGACCAAAATCGGACACTCAATAAATTATGGGACCAAAAAACTTTTTATCTCATCTTATTTATGGCATATTAACTTTAATAATTAATTTATATATAGGTCGCATACCAAAGGAAATTGGTAATCTCACCTCCTTGGTGGATCTAGAACTTCACGGTAATTACTTGACAGGTATTCATACCAAGACTATATTTGTACCAATTAATATTTTTTTAAAACACTTCTCTAACTTTAGAACCTCCTAATTTTTCAACAATTTCTATGTGCATTATTTTGCCCTAGTCTGATGTAATGCTTTCCAGATTCATTATTACATGTTTATTGAATTAATTTATAAACATATGATTGTTAATTTTGATATTGTCCAATTTTCTGACACCAGGACCACCTCTCTTTATTTTTACAGAACCCCCCTCCCTCCCCAAGCCACCCACCTAAGTAATTTTGGATTTCTCGTATTAACATAGTTTGATTAAAATACTAAGCACATATTAGTGGTCCGTTATGAAATACAGGATATAAATCGATATTACGACTGATAATATTGTCATTAAAATAATAAAAATTAAAATTTTATAAGTTCCATAATTTGTTTTCATTTTGAATTTGATCCACAAGAGTTATACTTTTTATATTGGATCAATATCAAAATTTATTATCCAAGTGGATCAAATTCAAATTAGTGGCAAGTTGTAGGACTATAATAATTTTAATTCCTAATTATCTCAAAATTAGTTGTTAATTTAAAACATAAAAACTCTTTTATGAAATAATTATTTCTTTAGTTCAAATATATTCTACGTGTACACACATCAATCAGTACATCAATTTTATGATCACACATTAACTGATTATCAAATTGGGTTTCATTTGTACAAGATGTTCGGCAATTACTCTCTAATTTGGCTTCTTTAATTGGCTCATGCATGTCTTATGTATGAACTCCATGAAGATTTTCTGTCAAACAATATATTTTAATACTTAGTATTTGTTGAATCCAATGATTTATCAAGGGCACAAGTATCTTGGATCCATTCACTTTCTTGCTCTCTACAGGTGGCATACCAAAAGAAATTGGAAATCTCACCGCTTTGAAGATCTTATCTATTGGGGATAACAATTTGGAAGGTAAGTGCATCACATTGATTTGTGAAAAGGAAGGTGTATGTATTTTCTTGTCAAATTTATCAGCTATCTAATCCCCCGCAATTATAAAGGTTCGTAGTAGTATCAAAACAAATAAACGATAACAATTTGGAAGGGTAAATTGCACGTTTGCTCCCATGAGAATTTTTACTGAACAGATCTGATCTCATGTTCTTTTTTGTTCCTATTTTTAACATATGTAGTCTCACTCATTAAAATAAATCGCACATATGGTCCCATGAGAATTTGTGCTCAACAGATTTGGTCCCACATTAACCCATTATCTTTAACAGAAAAATCTTGTGTTAAATAAAGGATCAAACTCATGAACACAAATTCTCATGAGACCATTTGTGCAATTTACCCCAATTTGGAAGGTAAGTGCATCACCAATCCGTGACTAATTTCATAATTGATTTGTGAAAAGGAAGGTGGCTTGTATGTATTTTCTTGTCAAATTATCAGCTAGCTAATCCCCTTCAAATATAAGGGTTCGTAGTAGTATCAATAAGTAAATGATCAAGTAGTATCGTCCATGGAAGAAGCTAGTGCAATAAGTCCTTCACCCTATAAGTTGTCATGTTTATATTACGAGCATAAAATTCTATTTCCTAAAGATTTTTAAACTAAAGCAACAATAAACCAGCAAAAAATTAGAACTTAAAATAACAATTAAGAGATTTTTTATCCCACTGGACATGTATTATTTTAGAATTTGTCCCATACAATTTTTTTCTTGCACTTGTATATAGTCTCAAACGTTATAAAATTTGCAGATTTAGTCCAAAGATTTGTGTCTCTTTTGCATTTCTTTAGTACGTAAAATAACCAACTGTAAACGGACGTTGTCTATCCTAGTACGGTATATACGAATCAATCTCATATATAAAAAGAGTTAGTGTAAAAGTGATTTATGATGACACAGTTCTATCTAGACGCGATTAATTCCAGGAGAAGGTTTCTAAAAATTAAGACTAGTTCTAAATGTTGCTTAAAATATGTCATCAAGAGCAATTATAAACTAGTCCAACATAAATCAATAACAAACTAATGGAGTGCAGTTACAAAAATAGTCAAAGAAAAAAAGTTGGTTTCAAGGCACTTCCCCCTCTAACAATACATTTACGAGTAAATTTTCTCTGCAGAGGTGGTTGTGCCTAATGTCAAAGCTATTATTAAACCTAAGAAACATGTATCTCTACCAAGGAGAAATTTTTTTTTTTAGTCCCATAACTTATTGAGTGTCCACTTTTGGTCCAAAAATTTTTAATTTTTTGATTTTGGTCCCGTAACTCTTAGAGTTTATCCAATTTTGGTCCCAAAAATTTTTAATTTTTAAATTTGGTCCCGTAACTCTCAGAATTTGTCCAATTTTGGTCCCATTTTTATCGAAAAGGTGAAAATAATATTGTATTTTGCCATGCACGGTGCACATGGTAGTTGAATTTGGAACTTTCCATCATCGTCGCTGTTATTTTATTTTTTTTAATAGTGTTTCAGTAATATAGAAAAAATAAGTAAAAAAATACAAAATAAATAAAAAGATTAATTATTTGACACCCACATCAGCAAGAGTGCCGGAAAATTCCAAATTCAACCACAACATGCATTGTGCATGGAAAACAATGACATTATTTACATTTTTCGGATTGGACCAAATATTGGACAAACACAAAGAGTTACGGGACTAAAATTGAAAATTTAAATTTTTAGCGGTCAAAATTGGACACTCAATAAGTTATGGGACTAAAAAAAATTTTATCTCCTCTACCAAGCTATTAATTAATAGTACCCCGAAAAGCACCTAACATCGATCATCAAGTATGTCCTCCAGACAATTAACCTGATCTCTAGCTACTAATCTGATCTTTTAGTGAGATGTATATTTCTCCAAATATGAACAAATAATGGTTCTTTGGAGTTTGGCCATTGATTTTCTCTTGTGTTTTTTCTATCTCTCTCTTGTTATCATTTTTTTTCTTCTTTTTGACTTCATTAAAATTTGAACTCGTACTGTTTTGCATTCAAAAAATAATCATATGATTTCCTAAAAATAATAAAACAAGACATTACTCTCTATCAAGTGTAATTAACAAAACTTGAGCAATAAAAACATGAATGTTGGTCCCTTAAGTGGTTAAGGTCTAGATGGGGGGGGGGGGTGAATAGACCTTGAAAACAAAATACAAAATTTTAAACTTTTTCAAAAACAGGGGTTTCTAGAACCTTACAGTAGCTTTTTATAAGTTCAAAATAAGAAGTCTACAAGAGGTTTTGGACCACAAAGGTTATAGCTGTAGACTATAGAAGTTTACAGCTGCAAAGTTAGAAAACTTTACAAAATAAAACTATCAACTTGTAGACAAAATCAGAGGTGTTTTTACACTTGAAAGTGTATTAAAAAACCTCTAATGTGCAGCGAAAATAAGTGTATAAGTGTTAATGAAAAACAATATGAACTTTGACAAACTTAACAGCTGAGTGACTTATTAAAGTCTACAGCTGTAGAGTTCAGTTCCTTTATGAAAAACACAAAGTTTTAAGCACTAAGTTAAAATGAATGATGAATGTAACAATAAAGTAAACATGCATAACAGAATTTAAATAAACAATAAATAAAGAAGAAAGATTTAGAGTGGTTCAGAGTCTATGAATAAGACACCCTACATCCACTGTTACACCACTCAAGTGCCAAATTCACTAAGAAATGATCACAAAGATCAATACAAGTAATTCTCCCTTAAAACTAGTTTCACGCAGATTTCTATTCTAACAAGAGAAAAACTTCTAACCTATTCACTCAGAATATAAACTCACAAAGAGTTAAAAGCCTCACAAAGAGATATCTACACTAAGTAGAAATTTAAAGTGTGTGTGAGGGAACAACAACAAATGTGATTCTTGCTAAGAAAATTCTAACCAACTATCCTAAAAATCACAAAGGATGAAAAACAAGAAAGCTCTCTCTCTCTCTCTCTCTCTCTCAGAATTGTTGGTTGTAGACTTGCTCAGGTTGAATGCTTGAATGCTTAGGTTGTTGTTGTTGTTGTTTCCTCTGAAATATTCCTCTATTTATAGATGAAGAAGTGTGTCTTATCCGTTGGAGAATTCAAATTTGAATTCTGGTTAAGGCGGCTCCTCTTTCTCTTTATATCCTTGACATGTGTGAAGTGGTCCTCCATCTTCACTTAGAATAGTACGGGTTGTACTATTTGTCCTTATTCACAGAATTCTGGTTCTCCTTTGAATTAATCTTCATTAATACTCCAGATTCTTTGTGACAAGTATCTCCTTAATTACTCTCTAGTGAGTGCATAAGTTCTTCACTAATTTGAGATTTAAGGGTCTTGATAATCTTCATTAGTCCTTAATCTTGTACTTCTCTTTTCAAACGGTCTTCTCAGCTGTAGGTTCTTGAACTTTACAGATGCAAGTTCCTGAAAAATAGAAACTAGCTGTAGGAATAATATTACAGCTGCAAGGTCATGTCTAGCTGTAGGTTGATCAATTATACAGCTGGAGACTTCCCTTCTACAACTTTAACTTCCTTAGCCATTCTTCTTGTAATAAATTGTTATTTTCAATTCAATAAATTATAAGTTTTGCATACATCAAAATCTAATAAAAAATAGGTACTTAACAATTTCCCTCTATTTTGATGTTGGCAAAACACATTATGCAATACACCAAGTAAATATGCAGTAGCAATGAGATATTGCTAATCAGTAATAATGAAATGCAATGAATAAGAACAAATAAATGACAGAAGATAAAGCTGCATAAATAAAACAGAGTTCAGATACAACTTACAGATCATAGATAGACTAAAAACTAAAGAGTTTTAGTGTCTAATCTATACAAGTGTCTTGAAAAACTTCATCTTCTTCTGTGCTTTGGATCAGCTTCATCATCATGAGAACTGTCTTCTTGTGGCTTGAAAATTCCTTGAGCTATCAGCTTCTCATTCTTTTAATCTTCTCCAAGGTATTTCATCATCATCAACAACTAATAGTTGGCAAAGTCTTCTTCTTCCTTCCTAGAACTATAAACTTTCTTTGCAGGTGCTCTCTTCTTCTTTGCATCTTTTCCTCCAGTGAAGTGAGCATTGTTGCCAATATAGAGTGTCCATTTGCCTTCATGTCCTTGAATTTATGATATTTGTCTTTCTTTAGCTTGATCTTCTTCAGGACTGAGTGTCTTCTCTAATTTCTTCAAATTCTTCCCATAGTAACTCAAAGTGAGTTTTCATCTTTTTTTGCTTTTCTCCTTCTTCTTCTTTCTTTCTTTGTTTCTTTCTTTCTTTCTTTCTTTCTTTCTTTCTTCCTCTTTTCTTTCTTCTAGTGCTACCTGCCTTAAAGGTTGAATATTCAGGGGTATATAGATCTTCAACTCATTCCTACTTTCCTGAAATTCTTTCACATTTCTTTCCCATTGGCCACCAGATTGTGAATGATGAGACTTCACAGCTGGTTGCTTCACTGATGCAGACTTAGGAAGTTGTATGATTTTTCCTTGAGAATTCTTTTTCTCACTTCCTGATTTTTCTTGAGAACTTTTTCTTATAGCTTCTGTCTGCTCAGCAATCCTTGAAGTTAAATCCTTGGACTTTGTAGCTTCAAATTCTTCAGCCATAGCTTTGCTATGTTCTTTAACATTTTTCAGAATTTGTTCTTCTTTCTTTTCTCCTTCTTTAATCTCTTTCTCAATCTTCCTGCTTTCCCGGCTCCCTTTTTGCCAACATCAACATTTGACAAAATAAGTGAAAGCTTATCCAATATATATTTCTTCATTTCCTTGTTGTCAGAGATTAAAGTCTTCACTTCTTCCTTCATTTCTTGAACTTCCAACTTCAATTTGATAGTGTCATCCTTCATAGTAGTAACTGATGACTTTAGATTTGTAACATCTCTGGCTTTTTGAAGAGCTTCATCCCTTATGTCTACATTCTGTTTCATAAGATCATCAATAACCAGTTTAAACTTTTCTTGCATCAGCTTTCTTTCTTCAATCCCTTTCTCTTCAACTTTCTTCACTATATCTTCAACTCCTTTCTTTACTTTCTGAATAATTGATAGAATCAGGGAGTGGTTTTACTTGCTTCAGAATTTCTACCTCTATTCCTTTAATTGTCTCTTCAAAACCTTGAAGCTTAGAAACAACTTCCTTAGAAGTCATCCTCTGAAGTGAGTCACTGTCCTCTTCTTCTGACTCAGCTTCCTGTATCATCAATTCCTTTCCTTTCAGTGTCTTCTGAGCTTTTGCAGTGTGTAACTCTACAGCTGTAGAGTCTTTAGTTGTAGCTTACCTTTTCACAGGAGTGATATTCATTCCCATTCTCTCAGTTGAAGTATCAACCATGTCATCAATATAATCATTAATGGTTGTTCTCTCTAAAGCTGAAAAGCTTTTCAAAGGAGGAGTACCTTGACAATATATCTCATCTAGTGTGTACATGGTAGGAGGTGGTTGATTGAATAAAGTCACAACTTGAGTAGATTCTTCCTTATCAGCTTCATCTATCACTTTTGTTGTGTCTTCCACAATCTGCTCAGTGTTCAAAGCTTCTTGAACATTGGGAACTTAAGCAGTTTCAGCTTGAGCTCCATCCATTGGTGCATCATCATCACCATCTTGATCATCATCATTTTCTTTATCTTGTGGTTCCTTGCAGGGTGAACCACTCTGACCATCACCTTTCTTCTTTCCAGAATTATCAGTTTCATCTTCTGGTTGAGATGGGATATCCTCTTGTTCATTTGGAATCAAGTTTGCAGCACTGGCTCCTGCAGATTCCAAAATAGCTGCTCCTTCAGCAAGAGTTGTTAGACCTTCTGTCTCAACAGCTTGTTTGCTTCCTTTCTCCAACTCTTCTAGGCAAATCATCTTCACTGTCTGAACTGACAACTTCAATGTTTGCTTCTAGAAATTGTACCTCTGGATCAATTTCAGTGCCCATAGCAACTCTAAGTGCTGCAGCTGCAAACTTAGTGATCCTTTGCCTTTCAGTATCTTCATTGATAACTTCCTTGCCTTTTCCTTTGTTCCTCCTTAGCTTCTCAGCAAGAAACTTATCAAGGAAATTTGGTCTCAAGAGGTTGTCCAAATCTGAGCAATTTGTCCAGTCAACTACCCACTGGAACAAATCTTTCTCCTCAACCATAAGTCTCTGAATCTTTTCTCTATGAATTTTCCAGTCTTCAAACTTTTTTCTCTCCACTTCAAAGCCTTCCACTCTTTCAACTGGAACAATTGACATTTGTTCTTGTTAAATAGGATCCATAGGAATTATGGCTTCTTCATCCTCCATAATGTCTGGCTGTACATTTGACAAGTCTACAACTGTAGACTTGTCAATTTCTTCTTTTTCTTCAACAATCTTCTTAGAATGATATCTTTTAGCTCTCATCTCTCTATCAACTTCATCTTCTGAATCTTCATCCACAAGATTCAACTTTCTCCTAACATCTTTCTTCTTTCTTTCATACTGCATCAAAACTGTAGGGGTAGTAGTTGTAGATTCCTATCTCTTTTTATTTTCTTCTTTGTTTCTCTTACTTTTCTTCATTTTGGGGGCCGTAGGAGCATCCACAGCTCCTCTCTTGAAGTTAGCACGCCCAATAATTATGTGTGTAAGTATAGGCTGACCCTCATACCCATCACACAAAGAATAACCAACTTCCTTCAGTATGTAGTTAAGAAACAATCCAAATCCTTTGTTTCTTCTTGGTTTTACTACATCATTACTGATATTTCTCAACAACAGTTCTCATATGTCTATATGAACCATTTTATCTATAGCAATCATCAAATCCCACATAAGCCTAGTACCTATATCATGTGCACCAGTTCTACATAATAGGAATTTATCAATTGCTCCGTAAAGATACACATACTCAACTGCAAGGTCATTCTTCTTGAAAGTTCTCTTCCAATTTTCTGGAAACTCCTTGTTTGCAGTGAATCTCCTCCAGTATCTTTTATCTTCTTCAGCAAAGTTGAGGTTGTCATAGGAATCGTCTCCTTCTCTTAGGCTTAGGGCTCGGATCTACAAATGTCTCTTGCCCTTATACTAGCTTTTCTCCCTTGTAAAGTGACACTTAACCTCTTTCTTTCAACGACTGCCTCCACATTATTGTAGAAATCTAAAACGTTCTTGTCATCATATTCCTTTGGAATATGAGTAAGACAATAGTGTAAACGCTGGTTTGTTATTTTCATAACAACTCTCTCCATGGCATCTGTTGGATGTTTCTCTTCAAGTTCCTTAAAATCGAACAGGGCACCAAAGATAACCTTGATTGACATGATTCTGAGGTTTGAGGTGAGGGGTTTGGAGTGTTTAGGTGAGTTCGAAAATGTAAAGTGAGGTGAATGGGGAGGATAAAACCTTTAAATACCTTTCCTTACACGTGCTCAAGACAGGGGGTAAATCTGTCTTTTAAAAGGTATGAGTTTTTAAATTTCGAACCAAAACTTATAGCATTAAGTTTGTCCAAAATATAACTCATATAGATATTAAATTCAATTTAAAATGTTACACAAATTTAGACATTTCATTAATTAAAATGTTGAATAATCCAAAATGTCTGCAACTAAAGTACTGACGTTTCTGAATTTGTAGTGCTCCATTTAATTTCCCAGAATTGTACAAAGTACTATAAGTTTCTCTAAGTTTGCAATTAATTTATTTGGAAAAGGAAAATATACAGTTGTAAGGAATTTGCAGTTGGGTGCAAAGTCTACAACTGTAGAGTTGTCAATTCTACAGTTGAGTGACTTTGCAGCTGCATATTCCTGCCTTAGTAAATGTTCAATTTTCTAAGTTTATCAAGCAATTTAGTGACTATCACAGAGTCTTCTTACAATTCTAACATTCCCAAATTGTCTCTCAAGATTGAAAATCTTGATTCACATAAAAGTTTTGTGAAAATGTCTGCAAGATACAAATGAGTATGAATCTTTGTCAATTTCACATCCTTTCTTTCTACATGATCTCTTAATGAAATGTTGCCTTACATCTATGTGTTTTGATCTAGAATGTAACACTGGAATTTGTGTAATAGCAATAACACTTGTATTGTCACATAATATAGTGGTTTCTCTTGCATCAATCCCATAGTATTGTAATTGATATTGCATCCATAAGATTTGTGCACAACAACTTCCAGCAGCAATATATTTTGCTCAGCTGTAGAAAGTGCAATAGAATTTTGCTTCCTACTGTGCCATGCTACTAATCTTTCACCTAGAAATTGACATATGCCACTAGTACTCTTTCTATCAATTTTGCATCCTGCAAAATCTAAGTCAGTGTAGCCTATAAGTTCAATTCCTCTTTCTTTAGGATACCATAATCCTAAATTTTGTGCAGACTTGACATATTTGATGATCTTCTTTACATCATTTAAGTGTGATTCCTTAGGATTGACTTGGAATCTAGCACATACTCCTACTGCAAACATAATATTAGGTCCGCTTGCTGTAAGATATAGTAATAATCCAATTAGCTTCCTATACTTGGTCATATCAACACTTTTTCCATACTCATCCTTGGCAAAGCTCACATAAGGTGACATAGGTATATTAGTGGGCCTAGAGCTATCCATTCCAAATTTCTTGATAAGCTCTTGAGTGTATTTTGCCTGATTGATGAAAATTCCATCTTTCATCTGCTTGACTTGTAATCCCAAGAAGAAATTCATATTTCCCATCATGCTCATTTCAAATTTCTCTTTCATGAGCTTAGAGAATTTTCTGCATAACTCTTCATTGGTTGACCCAAAGATTATATCATCAACATAGATTTGAACAAGCAATATGTCATCTCCATGTTGTAATCTGAATAAGGTCTTGTCAACTACACCTTTTTGAATCCATTCTTGATCAAATGGTCACATAGAGTATCATACCATGCTCTTGGTGCTTGTTCAAGTCCATAAAGGGCTTTTCTAAGCTTATAAACCATATCTTCAGCTGCAGATTCCTCAAATCCTGGTGGTTGTTCAACATACATTTCCTTTGATAGTAAACCATTTAGAAATGCACTCTTCAAATCCATTTGATAGACTGTAAAGTTCATATGTGCAGCATAGGCTAGAAATATTCTTATAGCTTATAATCTTGCAACTGGGGCAAAAGATTCATCAAAATCTATGCCTTCAGCTTTACAATAGCCTTGAGCAACTAACCTTACTTTATTTCTGGTTACAATCCCATCTTCATCAAGTTTATTCTTGAATACCCACCTAGTCCCAATCACTTGTGATTGTTAGGTCTTGGTACAAGTTCCCATATTTGATTTCTCTCGAAACCATTCAATTCTTCTTGCATTGCAATGATTCAATTTACATCCTGCAGTGCTTCATGAATACTTGTTGGTTCTGAAGATGAGAGGAATGTAGCAAATATTGCCTCATGGATTTGTCTTCTAGTCTTCACAGTGTCGGATATGTTTCCAATTACATGCTCAGGGGGGTGATTTTTCAACCATCTCAAGTCTAGTTCAAGTCCTTGATCATTATTCTGTGCAGCTGTAAATTCACCTACTACAGACTCATCAAGTCTTGGTGTTGGTGTGTCTACTTCTGTTAGAACATTCTCATAGACTTGTTCTTCAATATTCTCTATAGGTGGTAACTCAATTATCACAGTGCCAAAGCCTTTGTTAGTCAATTCCACAGGGGTTTTGATCTCAACATATGACTGCTGACTTGTGACTGTAGAGTTGTCCTCTTTAGAGTCTTCAACTGTTTCTTCATTATTGTTGTGTTGTTCATAAAAAACAACATGGTATGATTCTTCTACAAGCATTGATTTCTTGTTAAACACTCTAAATGCTTTGCTTACATTAGAATATCCTAGGAAGATACCTTCATCTGACTTAGAATCAAAATTCTTGAGGTGTTCTTTCCCATTATTCAGTATGTAGCATTTGCATCCAAAGATGTGTAGATAAGAAATGTTTGGAGTCCTTCCTTTCCATAACTCATATGGAGTCTTCTTATAATCTTTCACAATTAAGCATTTATTCTAAGTATAGCATGATGTGCTTGTTGCTCTTGCCCAAAATCTCTTAGGTAGATTTTCTTCTGCTATCATTGTTCTGGCTGCTTCCTTGAGTGTTCTATTCTTTTTTTCTGCAACACCATTCTGTTGTGGGATTCTGGCTGTAGAGTACTCATGTACAATGCCATAAAGTGAATAATATACTTCAATGACTTGATTTGTAAATTATGTTCCTCTATCTGATATGATCATCACAATCTTCAAGTTCTTTTCATTCTGAATCCTTCTCATCAACTCTGGCAGTCTTAGTAGAGTTTCACTTTTCTTTCTTAGAAACACAGTCCAAGAAAATCTTGAGTAATCATCTACGACCACTAGAGTGTACTTCTTTCCACTAATGCTCACAGGTTCTGTAGGTCCAAATATATCCATGTGCAATGGTTCAAGTACTCTTGATGTGCTTGAATGAGTTTTACTCTTGAAAGTCTTCTTGATTTGTTTCCCTTTAACACAAGCATCACATAGGTGTTCCTTCTTTAACTTTGTGTTTGGCAGACCTCTTACAAGTTTGTTATTCACAAGCTCATTCATGGTTTTAAAATTAATGTGATTCATTCTCTTATGCCATAACCAACTAACTTCATTGGAACTGTTAGAAAGAAAGCAAGTAGTCTCAGCTGTTGAGTCCCACTCTACAATGTAGACATTCCCTTTCCTAGTTCCTGTCAGTTTTGTGGTTTGGGATTCAGCATCTTTGACTATGCAAGTATCATGTGTAAAGTCTATAGTGTAGCCTTTGTCACAAAATTGACTCACACTTAGCAAATTATGTTTCAAACCTTCTACCAGATAAACATCAATTATCTGAACTTTCCCTTTGAATAAGTTTCTTAATCCTTTAGCTATTCCACTGGCATTATCACCAAAAAACAACTATAGGACCTTTGTGCTCTCTTATATCTTGTAACAAAATTTTGTCTCCAATCATGTGTCTTGCACAACCACTATCTATGTACCAAATCTCTCTTTTGGTGGTTGTATTTTGACCCTGCAAAATAGAATGAGTTATTTAGGAATCCAAAGATTTGGATCTCCTTCAGTGGTACTCTTTGCAATCCAAGCCTTTTTGGGAGCTGTAGACTTTCTACAGTTCTTGCTTGATCCTCCTTTTTGAATGTTTTAAGAGGGAGACAAATTAGACACATTTCCATTTCAGAATCTGTCAAAATTAAGCCTTCTCTCATTCTTAATTTTGTTGATGTCTTCTGACTATAGAGTTTGTGCAAACTCAGCAGTTGTCTTCAAGGTCATACTATGCATCATGTTGGTAACATTATGCTCAGTAGCATGCATAATCTCCTTGATCTTCAGTTGTTTTCTAGGTGACAATCTTTTGAATAGATTCAAGAATTGTAAATCTTCTAGCTGTAGGGTTGAATTTATAGCTTCTTTAAGTGTTGATGTAGAACCTTTGGTAAACTTTCTCTTAGGTTGACCTCTAGGTATTAAACCTTGCATGTGATTCATCCAGTCACAAGGATTGTATCCTAGACCAGTTAAATCACCAGTATGTCTTTGCTGAGACATCATTTTCCTTAATTGTTTGAATGATTTTCCAAACCAATCTAACTTCTTTAAAAGATTACCATTTCATTCTTCAAGATCAGCTATCATTATCTCTTGTTAACTAATAGTTTCCTTCAATTCAACACAATCTGCAGCTCTACATCTTGCCTTATTGAAAAGTTCTTCATTGTTATGTTGCAAACAACTGTAACCTTCTTTGAGTTCTTGTAGAATCAACAATTGTTTCTCAGCATCTTCTATTCCAGCCAATAAAACCTTAACATGCTCTCTTCCAATGTGATTGTCTCTTCTAAGGTCTTTATTCTCTTCTTGAAGTCTTTGGATTGCATCAAGCATGTCACTGGGAGAATCCTTTTCTGTTATATAACTAGATGATGAACATACCTCTTCATCTTTAGCCATAAGATAGATAAGGGCATCTTCTTCTGAGTCAGTTGAGTCAGAGTCTTCCAAATTTGCAGTTGACTTTTGAGAAGAAGAGGGACCATCTTCCTGGTTTTTATCAAACTCTGAAAGAAGAGCTCTAATTCTCTCCTTGTCAAACATTTTCTTCTTTTCTTTTCTGGCCTTTTTTTCCTCATCAGTGTATTTCTTTGCCTTGGGGTGTGGACAATCTTTAATGTAGTGTCCTGGCTTTCTACAGTTGTAACACAGATAAGTTAAGTTAGGTGTTGTAGGTTTCACCTTACCTTCTTCTTTTGGTGTGTAATGCTTCTTCTTAGTCCATTTGCCAAACTTCTTGAGTTGCTTTATTAAAAGAGCCAAGTCTTCTTCATCAGAATCTACAGCTACAAGATTGTCAGCTACTAAAGCTGTAACCTTTGCACTGTCAGGTTCTTTTCTTCACTTATGTCAAATTCATAGACCTTCAAGTCTGAAAAGAGTTCAAAGGTGGATATCTTGGATAAATCCTTTGATTCTCTCAGGGCAATCACTTTCATGTCCCATTCTGAAGGTAATCCTCTAAGAACTTTCATATTCATTTATCTCTGTGAGTACTCTTTACCAAGTGAGTCTAGCTCATTGAGTATCTCAATGAATCTTGATTCAAACTTCTCAAGAGTTTCTCCAGATTTCATTTTGAAGTTCTCAAACTTTTGAACTACTATCATGCGTTTGTTTTCTTTGATTTGTTCAGTTCCTTCACAAATCATTTCCAACTTTTCCCATATATCTTTTGCAGTCTTGCAATTTTTGATCTTGCTAAACACAATTTTATCTAAGGAGTGGTAAATAGTGTTTTTTGCAACATTGTCAAGATTAGACCTTCTCTTGTAATTCTCTGTCCATTCCCTTCTGGGTTTGGGGATGATCTGAGCTAGTCCAGTTGACTGATCAGCTGCAGTGATGACCTTCTCAACAATTATGGGACCATCTTCAATGATTGACCACATTTCATCATTGGTTGTAGATAAGTGTGCTTGCATCCTGATCTTCCATTCATCATAGTCTTCTGTGGAGAACATAGGAACCTTGGATTTCACAACTTTTGGAGCCATGCAAGTATGCAGAAGAGTTTTTCAAAAAAAAAAATTATCTAGCTAGGTACTGGTCAAAGCAGTGGCAAGCCAACTGCTCTGATACCACTTGTTGGTCCCTTAAGTGGTCAAGGTCTAGAGGGGGGTGAATAGACCTTGAAAACAAAATACAAAATTTTAAACTTTTTCAAAAAGAGGGGTTTCTAGAACATTACAGTAGCTTTTTATAAGTTCAAAATAAGGAGTCTACAAGATGTTTTGGACCACAAAGGTTACAACTGTAGCCTATAGATGTTTACAGCTGCAAAGTTAGAAAACTTTACAAAATAAAACTATCAACTTGTACTCAAAATCAGAGGGTTTTTTACACTTGAAAGTGTATTAAAAACCTCTAATGTGCAGCGGAAATAAGTGTGTAAGTGTTGATGAAAAACAATATGAACTTTGACAAACTAAACAGCTGACTGACTTATTAAAGTTTACAGTTGTAGAGTTCAGTTCATTTGTGAAAAATACAAAGTTTTATGCACTAAGTTAAAATGAATGATGAATGTAACAATAAAGTAAATATGCAGAACAAAATTTAAATAAACAAGCAAGATTTAGAGTGGTTCAGAGTCTATGAATAAGACCTCCTACATCCACTGTTACACCACTCAGGTGCCAAATTCACTAAGAAATGATCACAATGATCAATACAAGTAATTCCCCCTTAGAACTAGATTCACTCGGATTTCTATTCTAACAAGAGAAAAACTTCTAACCTATTCACTCAGAATATAAACTCACAAAGAGATATCTACACTAAGTAGAAATTTAAAGTGTGTGTGAGGGAACAACAACAAATGTGATTCTTGCTAAGAAAATTCTAACCAAATATCCTATGAATCACAAAGGATGAAAAACAAGAAATCTCTCTCTCTCTCTCTCTCTCTCTCTCAGAATTGTTGGCTATAGACTTGCTCAGGTTGAATACTTGAATGCTCAGGTTGTTGTTGATGTTTCCTCTGAAATCTTCCTCTATTTATAGATGAAGAGGTGTGTCTTATCCATTGGAGAGTTCAAATTTGAATTCTGGATAAGGCTCATCTTTCTCTCTATATCCTTGACATGTGTGAAGTTGTCCTCCATCTTCACTCAGAATAGTACTGGTTGTACTATTTGTCCTTATTCACAGAATTCTGGTTCTCCTTTGAATTAATCTTCATTAATACTCCAGATTCTTTGTGATAAGTATCTCCTTAATTACTCTCTAGTGAGTGCATAAGTGCTTCACTAATTTGAGATTTAAGGGTCTTGATAATCTTCATTAGTCCTTAATCTTGTACTTCTCTTTTCAAACGGTCTTCTCAGTTGTAGGTTCTTGAACTTTATAGCTACAAGTTCCTGAAAAATAGAAACTAGTTGTAGGAATAATATTACAGCTGCAAGGTCATGTCTAGCTGTAGGTTGATCAACTATATAGCTGCAGACTTCTCTTCTACAACTATAACTTCCTTAGTCATTCTTCTTGTAATAAAGTGTTAGTTTCAATTCAACAAATTATATGTTTTGCATACATCAAAATCTAATAAAAAATAGGTACTTAACAATGAAAGAAAATGAAATTCGGATATGGAATGCTCAATAAAATCATACATCTTTCAACTGAGTCAGCGATAAAAGATGTCTTAGAAAATCTAAATATGAAATTTTGACTACAAATGCTATCATAAATTTGGTAAATGATGTCATTTTCATGCCCGATGAAGCATCATTTATAGTAAATGTCGTCGCAATATGTGGAAGGATTATGACATCATCGTAAAAATGTAGGTTTTTGACAAATCTAACTACTTGTCACAAGTGTGATGAATATAGTATCGCCTGCAACTTTCAATTTCTGGGTATACCAAAATTTTGGTATGGTATCAGTATAGATTGATCTATATCAAATTTTAGTATATTGTTTCATGCTGAAATTTTGATATGGTATCAGTATATATCGATCCATACTAAAATTTTATTATATCTTTTCATATCGACGTTGATAACCTCTTCATATTTAGCCATACAATTGACATACTTGCTTAATTTTGTGGCTAAATATGATGAGATTATCAACAATTGAAATTGCAGATTACCGAGAATATTGAATGCCAAAATATATATGTTATTTACCGAAAATACCAATTTTATATTGAAATACATAAAATTTTGATTCGCATAGTGTTATTGTAATGAATATATACGCATACCGTACAAAAAATTTACTATATCGAAAATTGATATTTTTAATATATTTCGGTTGATAAGTAGTATACCCAAATTTTGTTGGTAATTTTTCCCCCTATTTCTTTCTATCTCTTTATCCACATTTTTTTTCCATTTCTCAAATTTTCGATGATTGGCTATAAGCTCAATTATTCAGATGTATATTTCTTCCCTTCAAAATATGAGATGTATATTTCTCAAAATGGGCTGCTGGAGGCCCATAATTATGCATGTGTCTTGGCACTACAAAAAAAATTAATTACCTTACAAAACAATTCATTATCAGGCTCCATCCCATCTTCAATCTTCAATTTATCAGCTTTGGAGGTTCTCACTCTCTCAATGAATCAGCTTTCCGGAACTATTCCTTCAGGCGTTGGCAAGAGATTTTCACTTTATAATAATCTTCAAGAGCTCCATTTGTTCAGTAACAGATTGAGCGGGGAAATTCCAAGTTTTATCACAAGCAATGCTACGAAACTCATCACCTTGGAAATGTCAGACAACGCATTCAGTGGGCCCATACCCAACTTTGGTAATTTAAGACACTTGCGGAACCTTGATATTTGGGGAAATCAGTTAACTAGAGGAGAATCCCCAACTCATGAATTGGAATTTCTCTCCTCATTAACTAATTGTCCATATTTGAAGGACTTGGAAATATCAGAAAATCCACTTAACGGTATTCTCCCAACTTCAATTGGCAACTTATCAACTTCCCTTCTGCGGTTTCAGGCTGGTGGATGCAACATTAAGGGTGTTATTCCATCCGAGATCGGAAACTTGAGCAGCTTGATAGCTTTATATTTGTATGAAAATCAGATAACAGGATCTTTCCCAAGAACAATAGGAAATTTACAGAAACTTCAGAGATTGGTACTTTTTGATAATCAGTTGGTAGGGGATATCCCTACAGATCTCTGTAAGATGAGTAAGTTGGAGATGTTATACTTGAGTGTGAATATGCTTGCAGGTCCAATACCAGATTGCTTAGGTGATATTAAGTCTCTCAGAAACATTTACTTAGATTCAAACAAGTTGGACTCCACCGTGCCTTCCAACTTTTGGAATCTTAGGGATCTCTTAATTCTAAATTTGTCCTCTAACTATTTGACTGGTCAACTCTCTTCTCAAATTGGGAAGTTGAAGGCAATCCACATATTGGACTTGTCGTCTAATCAGTTTTCAGGTGATGTTCCAAGCTTAATTGACGGTTGTGAGTCATTGGAAACACTAAATCTATCAAATAATAAGCTTCAAGGATTCATCCCTGAATCATTGGGAAATGTTAGAGGCTTGATTGGTTTCGATTTATCTCATAATATTCTTTCTGGATTCATCCCAAAGTCTTTGAAAGACCTCAAGTTTCTCGAATATATCAATGTTTCTTATAACAGATTAGAAGGGGAGATTCCAGATGGAATTGTTAACTCCACTGCTATATCTTTTGCTCACAATTCTGCTCTATGCGGCGCAACAAAATTCCAAGTGCCACCTTGCCCAATAAATCATGGGAGATCAAACACTTTGATATTTTTCAAATATATTGTGCCTCCTCTGCTTACAGCCACCATTGTGGTGTCTGTCGTACATATTCTCATAAGGAGACGCAAGCTGACAACAATACCTCCAGCTGCTGATAACACTCTAGGAAATTTTGTTAGCAGAAGAATTTCATACGCAGAGCTTGCACGAGGAACGGGCTCTTTTAGCGAAACGAACCTGCTGGGGATCGGGAGCTTTGGTTCAGTGTACAGGGCGGTACTTTCTGATGGATTAAGTATTGCGGTAAAAGTGTTCAACTTAGAGTTTGAAGGAGCTACCAAGAGCTTCGATACAGAGTGTGAAATACTGAGCTCCATCCGGCACAGGAACTTACTCCAAGTAATTGGGTGTTGTACTAACCAAGAGTTCAGAGCACTTATTCTCAAATACATGCCTAATGGAAGCCTCGAGAATTGGTTACACTCTGGTAGCTATTTTCTAGATCTTGTGCAAAGGTTGAATATAGCATTAGATGTTGCATTAGCCTTGGAGTATCTTCACCACGGTCATACATTTCATGTGGTTCATTGTGATATAAAGCCGAGTAATGTTTTGCTTGACGAAGATATGACCGCTCATGTTGCTGATTTTGGCATTTCCAAGCTTTTTGATGAAGGAGAGGTTATGACTTACACGACAACACTGGCAACTATTGGTTACGCTGCACCAGGTGATGTATAATTAATAGCAAAAATAGTTTTTTTTTTCGTATTTATCTTTCACCTATTATGATTTTGGTCCTCTAACTAATAGAACTTGATTTTATTCCTTATCTTTCAAATAGGATGAAAATCATATTTTTTTAAAAGATAAAGGACAAAAATCAAGGTTTTTGAAAGATAAAGAACTAAAATCAAATTTTAATAATCAAGAGGACCAAAATCGTAATAGGTGAAAGATAAAGAACGAAAAAATAATTTTTCCTAATTAATACTGGGATTCATATATTCTCAAAGCTAAATTATTTAATATTTTGTGCTTTGATGGTGATGAACTAATCAGAGTACGGATCGGAAGGAAAAGTATCGACGAGTGGAGATGTGTACAGCTATGGAATATTGATGTTGGAGATGTTCACACAAAAGAAGCCGACCGATGATATGTTCAGTGAAGAAATGAGCTTAAAGGATTGGGTAGGCCAAGCATTGCAAAGAAATGCAATAAGTGAAGTTGTGGCCCCTGTTTTGGTATCAAGAGGAGATGAAAGTGCAAAGGAGGAATGTGTGTCATCAATTCTGGAGATTGCTATGAAATGTTTAACCTTTTCGCCACACGAAAGAATTGACATGATACAAGTAGGAGTGTATCTCCATAAGATTAAAGCCAAGGCTACAACAGCAGTAGGCAACAGGCGTAGCAGAGGATGAATGTAATTTCCTATCTATTAGTTACCTTATAACTATATTTCCATTTGCAATTACTATGCAGACATGCAGATTGGAAATATGGAGACTTTAAATGTTTTGACCGATATTTTGATATTTTAATAGTTGAGCTCTACATTTATTAATAGCCATAGTCTTGTATGCACCAGGTGCACCGTGCAAGTCAAGTTCATTTTTAAAAAGTTACACAAAATATTACTGAAAAATCGCACATGTTATTACTAAAAAGTGTATCTTTAATTGTGTAATTTTTCTGTAATAATTTGTGCAATTTTTCTGTAATAAATATTGTCACTTTTTAATAATACACTTGAGTCGCACGGTGCACTTGGTGCACAAGAGGGTTACTGTTATTAATTTAAAGCTTGAAGTTAAAGAGGGTAATTAGTGTGGTAATACTCATTTTATTTAGTAATTAACTTCGAATTTGATAGAGAAACAAATGTAAACATGTTAAAATTCATGTTTTTTTTTTTTTGAAAAAATAACAAGAAAAACTTTTATAAATAAAAACTAGGCAGGCCGAATATCAAATTCAATGAGCGAATGCACTTTTCTAATGATTGGAGTACATAGTAAATTGGCATGTTGTTTTGCTCTATTAGCCATATTCATTTTTCGTGATAGTCTTTAATATATTGGTGGACAGTTGATGTTAGATCAATTTATTTGATCAAAAATTTCAAGTATTCAATTAAAAATGAAATATTTATAATGTATATATGTAATTAGGTACATTTGATGAAAATATTTTTCATGTGTATAGATTTTGTATTTTTTCTCTCTAAATCATTTGGAATTATCTCAATTCAAAGAGGTGAATGTAGAGGTAAATTATGTCGGTGAAAATTAGTTAGGATGAGAATGTAGTGAGGATGCTCGTTGAAATTTTCTCTCCGAAAAAGATGTCTTTTTCTTCTTTTTTGGGAAACTAATTAATGTGGTCGTCTCGTGTATGAGTGTCGAGACTTGAGAGGTGCCTGATAAGGGTTATTTTGTGATTTTATAGGTGATTTAAAATAATAAGAAAATGAGTTGAACATAATTACTAAAAATATGGTGTAAAGCTGAAAAAAAGAAAAAGCACGTGGGGGTAAAATAATTAAAAATGAGGGGAGAATATATGTGACCTGCAGTTTATCCATGCGCCCAAATATGAAAATCATGGGCTTGCTATTTTCAATAGTTCTTTTTTGCTTGTCCCCAAATTTTATTTTGTTCATAATTAATTTGAGTTTGCATTGTAAATCGGATTCTCTAATTCTCATGTGGATCAAACCAAATTTTCACCTATTATTGCTCGTTTTTGTTGTAATCGAGCAAAGCGATAAAGCAATAAATAAATAACAACGGTATTGATTATCCAGTCTGGGAGCGACCAAGCCAGGAGTTGTATAATAATATGACTGCGTAAGTTTCAGTGTACAGAGATATGGAATACAAGAGATAGAGATACATTATATAGTAAAGTATCATAACCCTAACCCTAAGCCCATAGGCCTAAAGCCCACTGGACTGGATCCAATATTATGTACATAATATATATAATATATAATTTGAAAAAATTATAACACTCCCCCTTGGACATAATAACAGTGACATGGAAGAATACAAAAGTTAAAAAGAGGAGTATAATCACTGATCTTCAGGATCCAATCTTCAGGATTGTTTTGGATTTGATACTCCCCTTGAAGATAACAATCTTCCAAGTCGACGCATCCCGATTCCATGTACGAACTTTTCAAAAGTAGAAGTAGGAAGGGATTTAGTGAACAAATCAGCGAGATTGTCACTTGAGCGTACTTGTTTTATCATTATCTCACCACTCTTCTGGAGTTCGTGAGGATAAAAGAATTTTGGGGAAATATGTTTCGTCAAGTTCCCTTTGACATAGTCATTACTCATTTGTGCAATACATGCAGCGTTATCTTCATAGATAACTGAAGGGCTTAAGTCATTAGAAGGGATACCACACGAGTCCTAAATGTGTTTTACCAGGGATTTCAACCAAACACATTCTCGTGCAGTTTCATACAGAGCTATGATCTCTGAGTGGTTTGACGATATGGTCACCATAGTTTGTTTGACAGATCTCCATGAAATGATTATACCACCAGAGAGAAAAACATAACCGGTTTGCGATTTCGCATTGTGGGGATCAGATAGATAACCAGCATCAGCATAACCTACAAGTGTTTTGTCTTGGTTTCTTTGATAGAACAGACCAAGATCTTGTGAACCTTGAAGATATCGTAAGATATGTTTCACACCATTCCAATGTCTCCTCGTAGGGGAGGCATTGAACCTTGCAAGTAGATTCACTACAAAGGCGATATCTGGCCTAGTGTAGTTTGCAAGATAAAGCAGTGCGCCAATCGCACTAAGATAAGGAACTTCAGGTCCTAATAGCTCTTCGGTATCTTCTTTAGGTCTAAATGGGTCCTTTTCCACTTCGAGGGAACTGACGGCCATTGGTGTACTTAGTGGATGAGATTTATCCATGTGGAATCTCTCCAACACTTTCTTTAAGTAGGCTGATTGGTGTATCAGTATTCCTTCAGGGAAGTGCTCGATCTGCAGGCCAAGACAGAAGTTGGTTTTACCCAAAGTTTTTATTTCGAATTCAGTTTTTATGATTGAACTTGCTTCTTCAATCTCTTTCCTTGTTCCAATAATGTTTAGATCATCAACGTACACCGAGATGATGCAAAAACCATTAAGGGATTTCTTTATAAATACACAAGGAAAAACCTCGTTATTTACGTATTCCTTCTTCAGAAGGAATTCGCTGAGTCGATTATACCACATTCGTCCTGATTGTTTTAAACCATATAACGAGCATTGTAGTTTTATGCTGAACATACTACGATGTTCATTATTTCTCATTCGGGGAATGTTTAATCCATCAGCGATTTTCATATAGATATCAGTATCTAATGATCCATATAAGTATGCGGTAACTACGTCCATTAACAACATTTCTAAGTTTAGTTTAACTGCCAGGGATATCAAGAAGCAAAATGTTATTGCATCCATAACAGGAGAGTAGGTTTGATCGAAATCAATACCGGGTCTCTGCGAAAACACTTGTGCCACTAACCTCGCTTTGTATCTCACAATGTCATTGTTCTCGTTTCGCTTTCGTACAAATACCCACTTGTATCCTACAGGGACAACATTTTTCAGGGTACGAACGATGGAACCGAAAACTTTTCGTTTGTTCGGCGAGTCTAGCTCTGCCTTTATTGCTGCTTCCCATTTCACCCAATCGGAGCGCTTCCGGCACTCGGATATTGTTTTGGGTTCAGGATCATGATCATTATTCGAAATGGTGAAGGCAATTGAGGCTGCAAATGTGTTGTCGACAACAGTTGTGTTTCTGTTATAAGTTTCTCCTGTATTTATGAAGTTTGTTGAAACTTCAATATTTACATCGACCAAATTCTCTTCATTTCCCAAAGAGTGTCAGTCTGATGATTCCGCAATCCTAGAGTCATTGTTTGCTTGTGCACGTGCATTTTGACTAGGATTCTCGTCTTCAGGAGATTTTAGGGGTGACTTAGTGTTTTTGCTAGCTTTACACTTACGCGAATTTGGTTCGCTTATGTTAATGTTTCCTTTACGCTTCTGGCGTATGAGGGTATTAACATTTGACTTCAAAGGGATTTGTACCCTTTGAGGCGCATTTACTGCAGTTATATGCGACTTAGTCACACCTTTGTGATAGGTGAATGCATCTGGCAGATTATTTGCTAAGTATTGAAAATTTATTATCTTTTGAACTTCAAGTTCAGTTTGATTTGTGCGTGGGTCTAAGTATTGAAGATCTTTTACGTTCAAAGTAATTTCACGGCATTTATTTAGTGTTGTATTTTTATCTCCCCTAATGCCGAAAAGAGACCTTCATCGAATGTGCAGTCAGCGAATCAGGCCGTAAACTGATCCCCAGTTAAAGGTTCAAGGTATTTAAGTATAGTAGGAGATACAAAACCGATGTAAATACCTAGTTTCCTTTGTGGGCTCATAGAGGTTCGCTTAGGTGGTGGTATTGGAACATACATTGCACAACTGAATGTACGCAGATGGGAAATGCTAGGTTCATTTCCACGCACAAGTTGTAGAGGGGAATATTCATTATATGCAGTTGGTCGGATTTGGATTAGTGATGATGCATGTAAGATAGCATGCCCCCAACATGAAACGGGTAAGTTTGATTTCTATAGTAGTGGTCTAGCGATTAATTTGAGACGTTTAATTAATGATTCGGCTAGATCATTTTGAGTATGAACGTGAGGGACCTAATGCTCCACTTTAATTTCCAAAGCCATGCAATAATCATCAAATGCCTTAGAGGTGAATTCACCGGCATTATCCATGCAAATGGATTTGATTGGATGATCTGGGAATTGAGATTTCAACAGGATAATCTGGGCAATAAGCTTAGCAAAAGCAGTATTGCGGGTGGAAAGCATAGTAACATAAGTCCACTGAGTGGAGGCATCTATTAGGACCATAAAGTACTGAAATGGTTCGGATGCAGGGTGTATCGGTCCACAAATATCTCCTTGAATCCGCTCAAGAAATTTAGGAGATTCCGTTCTTACTTTACTACTAGAAGGACGAATTATAAGTTTACCCATTGTGCAAGCATCACATATGCATTCTTTAACAGAAGGGATTCTGTTGTGTGTTATGTTATGGCCAATTGAATTACATAAAATTTCGACGCATCATGGTTTATCCTGGATGTCCTAACCGCTCATGCCATAGTTTGAAAGAATTTGGATCATTAAATTTTAGATTAAGGGCTATATGGAGATTTGAGGGTCTGATGTATGTGTAATAAAAACCAGACGAGAAAGAAGAAAGTTTTTTGACAATATATTTTCGACAATCCAAATAGTGAGTCATTAATAGATATTCACTATTGTCCTTAGTGTTCGTCTCAATATGATAGTCATTTTCTCGAATGTCTTTAAAACTGAGGAGGGTACGCTTTGATTGTGAAAATAATAAAGCATTTTTTATTATTAATTCGGTACCCTTATGGAGGATTATCGAGGCTCTTCCGGAGGTAACAATTTGAATATCGTCGTTGGAAATTGTAGTGACACTTCCTTTCTTTTCAATTAATGTTTGGAAAAAATTTCTATCTTTCAAGATAGTATGTGTAGTAGCACTATCTACTAGGCACAAAACATTCATCTCCATAAGCACACAGTTGTACATTTCGATATGAGGAATGCTAAGAAGAGCCAAGATTACAGACGCTGATTTATCAGCCACACAAGGGGTCACTTAGGTCCTACTATATCAAATACGTATTAATTTTGTAGACAATAGTGATCGACAATTGGGGTTGACTGAAAATAAAGCATCGATAAGCAATCCATAGTATCAAAATGTATCATGCAACATAGTCAAAGATAAAGCCAGTCAAACATGCTGGGCAACCAAAACAAGTAGTAGCAAAAGTCTAATAAAAAAGCAAGTAAACGACATGTTGGTGTCGATCACTCATTGTCTCCAAAGGCATCTACAGTCATTTTTTCACCCAAGAGGTCATCCTTTTTCATGTCAAAGCTTGCTCCGGGCAGGTTAGTGTGGTGTGTTTCACCTTGAGGAGCCTTCCCTTTTTTGTCTTTTAGCATACATTGATATAGCTCCACAAGATGCTTTGGAGTACGACACGAGCGAGACCAATGGTCATCGCATCCACACTTGTGACAAACTTGTTTGTTCTGTGCACGTGAGCTTGATGGTTGAGTAGATTTTTTATCTTAAGGTGCATCATTGTCATTTGCACTTTGTTGTGCATTTTTGCGACCTCGGCCTCGTCCCCTACCACGGCCTCGACTTCGGGTCGATCCGCGGCCCCCACTCGCATCGTTCTCCTTTCCACGTTTGCGGCCTCTAGAGTTTTTCCGAGCAGCATGTGCTTTTGGCACTGCTTGTGAGCCAACCGGTCTTGTGTTATGATTTTTCATCAACAGTTGGTTGTGCTTTTCTGCTACTAGAAGTGCAGAAATTAGCTCGGAATGAGTTTGATACTCTTTGGCTCTGTACTGCTGCTGGAGTACAAAATTATTCTCGTGGAAAGTAGATAGAGTTTTTTGAATTAACTCTTCATCAGTTATTGTTTCTTTGCACAGCTTGAGCTGAGAAACAATGCGATGTAGGGCAGAGTTATACTCCGTAAAAGATTTGAAATCTTGAAAACGGAGTGTAAGCCAATCGTATCTGGCTTGGGGTAGGATCACATCGTATTGTTGTTGGAATCGATCCTGCAGGGATTTCCATATTACAGATGGATCTTTTTCGGTGAGGTATTCATTTTTAAGATCTTTATGAAGATGGTGTCTTAAAAAGAACAAAGCTTCTGCCTTCTGGGCAGTAGTGCATTTCCATCCTTGTGTGGTGGTGTCAATAAGGTCTTTTGAAGCTAAATGGATTTCAACGTCTAGAGCCCATGTCAAATAATTGTGGCCATCAAGTGCCAACTCATCAAATTCACGTTTAGTGATGTTTGACATGTTTTTGCTACAAAGAAAAAATTAATAAATTAAAATTTTACTATTGATTTGTAGCAATTTAATAATTAAGGCTCAAGAAAAAAGCTAAGAAAAAAATTAATAATTAATTATAGGGGATATTAATATTTGGTTTTAATGACATTTATAAGACATTTATTAATGGGACTTCGGGCCCAAAAATAATTTATAACAATTAGTAATTTGGGTTTCATAATATTATTATTATGAATTTTATTAATGGGACTTCAAGCCCAAAAATAATCAATTAATTGAAGGTCTAACTAAAAAATAGTCCAAGTATATTTTAATGGGCTTCCGGCCCAAAAATTAATAATTATGACTGAAAAAATGAGGACCAACAAAAAGGGGCGGACTATATACCCCTCCAATTTTATAAGATACACCTACATACATTATCAAATATCCATTTTACCTATTTTTACCAAAAAAAAAATGAATTAAATATACATTAATTTTAATATGTCCATAAAAAATAATATTTAAAACATATTTTTCTTAACTTGTCGCCGTCTTCCATCAATTCATTATTTGACGTTACAAAATGAAAAAAAAAAAGAACATTGGTAGGAATTATATAAATATTGCAGGGACTTAGAGATTGATTCAGAATGCTTGAAAAAATTGTTGTGCAGTTTGAAAATGGGGAAGAGAAGAAGGTTGAATTGATTGGTTGAAATGATATATTAAAATAATTTTTATATAAAAAGAAAAAGCAAAAATAGGTGTATCTTATAATATTGGAGGGGTATGTAGTCGGAACCCAACAAAAAATAGGAGCCCAAATTGAATTAAAAAGGGCAAAGGCCCATATGAAATAATAAGGGAGGCCAAAAATGATTAAAACTTAAGGTCCTAAATAGGGCCCAAAAAATAGGCCCAGAGTATATGAATTATGGTTTCAGTATTCGAATTGGTCAATGAATCAGATAAGGTGAGGGCAAGAAAATCGCGGAAAAATCGGGGCGGATTTTTCGCACTGTGCCGACTGCCGTCACCCAGCCGTTCGACGTCGCACGGAGGTGGGCGCTTGCCATGGCATTCGCCGGCATCGGGCATACAGCGCCGTTCGCGAGTTCAGCGCCGTCCGCGTTTCGGCGAGGGAACGACACCGTCGCCGGCATTTGCCGTGCGGCTGTTCGCGCTCAGTCGCGTGGTGGGGGCACTGCCGTCGCGCGTATGGGGACCGCCGTGCCGTCGTGCCACGCCAGAGGCGGCGTCGCGCCAGAGGTAGGTGTCGATTTCGTTTTCAGATTCGCGATTGAATTTCCGATTTGTCTCGGATTTCCGATTTCCGATTGAATCTCAGAGGAATTAAATGTTCTGGGTAATTTCTGGGTTTCTGAAAAATTGTTACGCAAATCATCCAGAACAATTGTTTTGCAAAAATCATTTTTGATTTCGGAGAAAAATGGTTTCTCAACAAAGAGAGAAAAAAAATATTTAATCCCAGGTTCTGTGAAGAAAAAAATTTCCAGTGAATAGATTTGTAAAAAAAATCTGGGATTTTGATATCAAAAAAGTTTTGATTTTCTAAAATTTTTGGTTTTCATGGAATCGATCGAATTAAGAAAGATCGTTTCCGAAAATATTTTCAGGGTTTCAGAGATAATTGGGACAGATTTTGATTCATTCGATCGGTGACGATCGAGTTTTGTTTCATGTTTTGTTATGCAGGATTCATATATAAACAGCCACATATTCAATATCCACATGAATGATCAGAAATAAAAGCATAAAAAAATCATATTTTGCATATGAATTCAAGGAATCAGATTTTTCATGTCAATTAAAGGGATGCAATTTGCGGTGTATGAATACGGGGATAAGGATAATCATATGAAAACAGTTTGCAGTATATACAAAAATCATATGATCAGATAATTACATGGGAAAATTATTATTTTTGTCCTGTAACTTTACCTCCTTTTGATTTTGGTCCTATTAACTTTCAAATTTTGATTTTCGTCCTGTAACTTTACCTCAATTTGATTTTGGTCCTGTGACACCCCATTCATGTATAAAAGAGGTAAAGTTATAGGAACAAAATCAAAAAGCGGTAAAGTTATAGGACGAAAATCAAAAAATTGAAAGTTAATAGGACCAAAATCAAAAGAAGATAAAGTTACAGGACGAAAAACAAAATTTAAAAGTTAGTAGGACCAAAATCAAAACGAGGCAAACTTACAGGACAAAAAAAATATTTTCCCCTATATACATAACCCGAATCAGAACATATTAGGCATATATGCTGGATTCCTAATTCATGGATTTAATGATTTTTCAGATTATATTAAATAAGAAAACTTACTGTCTCAGCAAAATAAATTTAATGTTGATTCTGATCCGTTCCAGAAAAATCATGAGCAATCCTCTCGTGAATCCTATTCCTCAGATGGCTAGAACTTGTGCTGATAACGTGTTGTAATCGAGCAAAGCGATAAAGCAATGAATAAATAACAACGGTATTGATTACCCAATTCGTCACAACGTGACTACGTCTGGGGCCAGGAGACATATAATAATATGACTGCGCAAGTTTAAGTGTACAGAGATATGGAATAAAAGAGATAGAGATAGATTATATAGTAAAGTATTCTAACTCTAACCTTAAGCCCATAGGCCTAAAGTCCACTGGACTGGATCCAATATTATGTCCATAATATATATAATATATAATCAAATACATTATAACAATTTTCACTTATTTTCTACGCACTTCATCACATTTTTATTACAAATGGGATTAATAGCACTTTTAGGCAATAAAAATAGATATTCAATTCAATTATGACTCTAATTAGTCGATCGGTGATCTCTCTACATGGATGAAATCTTATTAGGAAAGACTAGAGAGATATTCGGCACGTGGCTGGAAATATCATATCATATTTTTACGGGATTGACCGTTTTTTTTACAACAAAAAATGAATTTCCTGACGCTAAAAAGTGCCTTGATATGTACTCTATTGAGGCTCTTATGATTTTTGGGACATTTACGATATATGCCTTCAAGTACTGTGTCCCAATAGAGTTAGAGACACTTTTTAAGTGCCTCTATCTCTATAGCTGTCTAGACATTTATATATGCCCCGAGATTGAATCTAAAGGCACATGCAAGTGTCCTTTAAAAGGTATAAGAATCAGATCATGAATATATAATGACAATTATTTGTGTCTTCAAATGAAATATCAGGGCATTTATTTGTGCCTCTAAATGAATATAGGGACACATATGTGTAGTGTTAAAACTCCGTTTATGCCCCTAAATTAATGTTATAGAGCACTTATTTGTGTCTTAAACTGTTTGCATAGGAATTATTTGTCCATTTAGTTGAAACTCGAGGCACTTTCATATGTAGTATTACAAAATTTATGAAATCAAATTTGCATATTAAGGCACTTGTTTGTACCTTTTAACCCAGATTTATGTGTCCCAATCCCCATATTCAATATAAACACGATCATATCCATCTACAATAATAAATAGTACAATTCATGTCAAAAATGCATTCACTATTTATATCAAATGCGAATATAATTATTATAAAATATAATATCATTTAACAACTCAACAACCAAACAATCCAACTGGATGCTAAGCATAAAATTCACAGGTTTTCCCTCACACCAAAATATACAAGAAAAACAAAATAGAATTGTGGCATTGTTTGTGCAGAATATGAACTATAAGAACAACAAAATCTAAATTGTAAGGGTCCTTTAAGGTTGAGTGCTCTTGTTCCAACTAATTCTTGTATTATCTTCATCCGAGCTAGAAATTATATGATGCCAAATTTCTGAGACCAAACTTCAAACTGCATACAAGATAAATATAATTCATCATAATGAAACAAATTAAAGAAAGAGCAAAATATATATATACACCATTAGCTGCTTATATATTTCAAACTAATCAAATATTTACCAAAACACAATCCTAGGAAATTACTAAATGCATATAATAATGGATATATTGCTAAAAGATAGCATTGTGAGTAACCAAAATTTAAAAAAGTATATAGGGAACTTAAAATATATAAAAATATTTTCTGTAGTTAAACCATATTTGACTTCATCTAGTTGTATAAGAGCATGTACTATATAACATTATTTTCTTGGTAAAAAAATATGAATGGGGGAAAAGAAAAGAGTGACAGGCTACATGCCAAATTTTGACTAAACCCCACACATACATAGAGAGATAAAACTCAATTTCTTGTGTACTACCTAGGGCTGGACGGTACGACATACCGAAATTTTTTTTGCCATATCGTTATGGTACCGAAATTTTCGATATCGAAAAATATCATACCGTTGTCATACCGAAAATTTCGGTATACCGGATTTCGAAATACCAAAATTTTGATACCGAAAAAAATCATACCGTTTTCATACCGAAAATTTCGGTATGACAACGGTATACCAAAACATTTTGTATACCGAAAATTTTGATTTTTTCGGCATACCGTGATATACCGAAATATTTTTGGTATAGGGAAATATTTTCAATATGAAATTTTCGGTATATCGCGATATACCGAAATATTTTCGGTATACCGAAATATTTCAATATACCGAAAATATTTCGGTATATCGCGGTATACCGAAATTTTTATATTTATATACTGTTACCATATCGAAATTTTCGATACGATACCATACCGTACCGAAAATTTCGGTATACCGAAAATTTCGATAAATTCGATATTTTTCGATACGATAAGTGCGGTTAGGGCTGGCAATCGGGCCGGGCCGGGCCGGCCCGGCACTGGTCCATCGGGCTTTTCGACTTTTGCGGGCCGGGCCGGGCCAGGCCAGGTACTAACCGGGCCTTCATTTTAACGGCCCAGCCTGGTCCTATGCGGGCCACCGGGCCAAAATGGCCCATTACTCTTGTTTAAGTAGATTTTTCCATATATTAATCTTGTAACTTTCAACTGGTATAAAATTAATTTCAAAAGAATCAGGATGCAGAGTCAGAGTGCCCAAGTTCATAAATTAATTTCAACATGTTGTTTCGACTTTTCAGGGAGAAAAAAAGAAGAAGATAAAGACCTTTGAAAAGGAAAAAGAAAATAAAGAACACGTTTATTTTTGTTTTTTCTTTCCTTTACATAATTACATATATATATTTATATATAGATGTATATATGCGTATATCGGTATATGTATATATATTGTGACTTGTGTGTGTGGTGATTAAGTTATTGGTCAGTATCTAACCTGAATAATGGGCGAAGAGCCGAAGAGGTGGAAGGGTGAACAGCGACGAGCACAACGATGAACGGCTGTGCGGCACGGTGGGGTGGCGGCTGGCGCGGCGGCGCAGTGGGGTGGTGGCCGGCGCGGCGGCGCAGCGTGTGCGGCCGGCAGTCAGGCAGGCGGCAATGTGGTGTTTTGTCGTGTGTGTCGTGTGGTGTGTGTGTGTGGAGTGTGCTGTAGAATCAAATTAGATTTAGGGCATCTGACTGTTTGGACCTTTTGCTGGGCCAATTTCAGATTGCATATTAAAAAAAAAAAATTGGGCCAAAACATATTTCGGGTCAAGCCCGGTCGGCCCGACGGGCCTATTGGGCCGGGCCAAATAGGCCCGGTTCATTTCGGGCTGATATTTTTTAGGCCCAGCCTGGCCTAAAAAACTGGCCAACTGGGCCGGCCCATCGGGCCAGGCTAATTTTGCCACCCCTAAGTGCGGTATACCGGTATTTTCGATATTTCCTCCACCCCTAGTACTACCCCTGAATTTCGAATAGAGAATCAAGGGATGATAACTAATTTGAAAAAGATTAAATGGTTTTTGGTTAATGAGGCTATAGGTCTACACCTACTTTCTTAAAAGAAACAATTAATAATTTTTCTCACAATTTAGTGTTAATAAAATTAACCACAGGAGGCAGCTAAAATTACAGAAAATTCTTAAGAAATTCCAAGATCCAAATACATATTAGAAATTGGAAAACCTTAAGTACCTATAAATAGTACAACCATAAGATCTAAACTAATTCAATCCCCAATGAGGAACAAGTATCAAGCATCAACAAACATCAACATGATAGAGGCGTCATGCTAAGAATATTTAACTCTGTAAAGGGACAAGTTAAAAACAACTAGCCTGATTACGTGCAGTCGAAGTTGGGAGCTTCAAAATAGCAACAGTGATATCTTCATTCAAATGTGGTTTCTAGGAAAAAATGCAACTAGTGGTTTCCTGAAGTTAACCTATAAAAAGACATATTCATATTGCTATTAGAAGTCAAACTGAGTATTTCCAAAGGTAAAAAAATTATGCACAGCCTTGTATGCTGCCAACTTGTTTATCATCCAAGACAAGACTTGTATTCATATAAGTATAGGATTGCGAAAAATTGAACCATGATATTACATGACCCTATAATGTAAATAATCCATGCTACTTGAGAATTATTAAAAACAGAAACGTTCCGTTGAATTGATAAAATCACATTTATAAACAGTCACAGAGTATTGACATAACAACTCAGGTTAAGGAATCAACAAAATTATAAAATTAATACTCTATATATACCATCTCATATGAGGTTAACCTGCTGAAGAAGAAAGAAGAGGACAAGGGCGCCAAGAAAGAAAATGCAATTATCAACCATGCACAGTTTGACAAAGTTGAGAAAAGTAGAATTTGGTAATTGTGATTTATCAAACTAATGACAATTAACATATATGAATATCTTAATGGATAACACAATCCATTATTTGTCGTTCTATTCTTAACTTGTGATTCTTAAGGTCAATAGTTTACGTTAAAACAGCAGACTCTCATTATTAAACTTTTTTTTTGTATTGAATTACCTAAGATATTTATATCTTCTAATAAACAGAGAAAATAACTAAGTTTACATCTGATCAAGTAAATATATAGCATACAGTTGATCAATTAGTTAGCAATTATTAAATCAAACTCCAAAATTCAATCGCAAATTGTATATTTCGGTTGTCTATATGTGAAAATTGAGAGAGGAATGAGAATTCAAACCAAAACATCTGACCACCTAATAAGATTGAGAATTGAAACTATAAATTGAAACAAATTCAATGAACAGGAATTCAAAATAATTAAATTTTATTTAAGGAACGCATTTCATACCACCGCTAATCGTTCCACTCCTTTTGATTGAGCCTCTCACCACCACAGCCGAAATATTTTAAATCAGAATCGCGGATGCATTGTGATGACTCCGACTGGACTCTGTCTCACTATTATGTCGCATCGCTCAAACCCCAAGTCCTGCAAACATCTTGTGCCTCTCTCGCAGCGCTGCATAAAAAAAACTCTTCGCAGCATCGACTCATCAATCATCATACACCGCGCAGAAATCCCGCTGCCAACGATTGTGAGTCATATAGGGGACTGCCGTAATTTCCACAACACCATCTCGCTGAACACCGTTGATTGTTCTGGTGCGAAGGGTTTCTTTCAGTAATAAGAAATTGGGGGAAAATGAAAAAGGAGAAGTTGAAGTTTTAATTTTAAAATTTATATTTTACTAATAAAATAATGGATATAGGGGGAACTGGGAAGCCAAGTTTCTTTTAAAGATTATAGTTTTATAAGCCCAATAAGTTGACAACAATTTGATTTTGGTCCCAATTAATTGCTCATTTTGATTTTGGTCCTATAAATTTAAAAATATTTTGAAATTGGTCCTATTACCTGTGATAGCAGGTTGCACAACCGGTCAATGATTATACAAGTATTTGTTTGACTTTTTATTACAAGTGGCATAGATGATTAAGTCTTAATATCTGAAGGGCAATATTTATTTAAATAATTTCTTATAATTATTTTTAAAAAAATTCAAAATATAAAAAATTGTTAAAAAAAACAGAATATTTTCTAATTAGATCAGGTTTTAAAAGTTAACACGATAACATGTGCTTTGTTAATAATAATATAAAAATAAAATAATCTCAATATTAATCAAGAATTATTTTTAGAAATTTACTATTTATATTTAAAAATTTTAAATTTATAAAAAATACTAATTTCAAATAATAAAATATATAATACAAATACGCTATAGAAAAATATTTAGTTGATTTAAAAATCAAATAAATTAAAAAATATTAAACAAATAAATAATAAAAGAATTAACTTAATATATTTTATTATTATTGGTTTGTTTGATTAACATTTTTTAATTTATTTGATTTTTTATTAAGTTAATTCTTTTATTATTTATTTGTTTAACGTTTTTTAATTAAGTTATTAAATTTATGTATTTAGTATTGTTTATAAATTAACTTAATAAATAATAAAAGAATTTATTTATTCAATAATATAAATTAAGTTAACAAATAAATAATAAAAGAATTAACTTAATAAATAATACTAAAAATAAATAAATTTTTAGAAATAATTCTTGATTAATGAATAATACTAAAAATAATTAAATGAGCAAAGAATTAACTTAATATATTTTATTATTTATTTAGTTGGGGAGGAGGATTATAACTTATAAGATGAAAAGAGAGTAATAAAATATAATAATTATATATTATCTTATTTAGAAAAATAATATTATATATATATTTTTAATCTCTCTATCCATATTATAATTACTATATATTTCCAATTAAAAAAACTCTTCTTCCGATTAAAAAAATTCTAAACTGAGCACTAACTAATGTGTCATCAAAGAAAGATTTACCCACTTGAGTTTTTAGCTATTTATGAATTAAATATAACTTTTCAAATGTAAACAAGTCTGTTTTTTACAATTATATCAATCCGTATTTATATTTTTTTTTAAATCTATTCTCATTTACTTTATAAAAAATATTATTTTATTATTATCTCCAAAAATAATTATTTTATTTATAAATGAATTTTATATTTTTTTTATGTCACGTCCATTTCGTTAAGAATAAAATTATTCTCCGGAAGGAGTAATATATTCTCTTTGTTTAGTATTTTTTTATCAATTTCAAAATTTTAAATATAAATAGTAAATTTCTAAAAATAATTCTTGATTAATATTGAGATTATTTTATTTATATATTATTATTAACAAAGCACATGTTGCCGGTTTAATTTTTAGAACCTGATTTAATTTGAAAATATTATGGATTTTTTTAACAATTTTTGATAATTTGAATTTTTTAAAAATAATTATAAGAAATTATTTAAATAAATATTGCCCCTCAGACATTAAGATTCAATCATCAATGCAACTTGTAATAAAAAGTCAAACAAAGAACTATATAATCACTGACCGGTTGTGCAACTTGCTATTACAGGTAATAGGACCAATTTCAAAATATTTTTAAATTTATAGGACCAAAATTAAAATGAGCAATTGATTGGGACCAAAATCAAATTGGTGTCAACTTATTGGGCTTATAAAACTATAATCCCTTTCTTTTATTTACAAATATTGGAGAATAATTTATTTAAGTGCCCCGATGAATAACTTTAATAAAATAAATTATTAAAGACACTAAACAATAACTGACCCAAAATAAGTGTCGTAATTGTTGTAATTGAAAGTAAAAGCGTAAATCGTAAATAAAGAACTCAGGATTGTTAACCCAGTTCGTCACGAAGTGACTACGTCTGGGGGCGACCAAGCCAGGAGATAGTAAACTATAATCTGCCGTAAAGTGTTTACAATGATAGAAGCGTATAAAATACAAGGGTGTGAGATACATTAAATAGAAGTACTCTAACCCTAACATCTAAGTCTATGGGCCTAAAGCCCATTGGACTATAATATAATATTATGTCCACTATTATATAATATATTTTGCCAATATATTATAACACTCCCCATTGGACATAATATCAATGACAAGGAAGAATACAAGAGTTACCCAGAGGAGTATTATAAATGATCTTGAGGATCTAATTGTCATGATTGTTTAGTATTTGATACTCCACCTGAATATAACAATCTTCCAAGTCGACGCATCCCGATTCCATGTACGTACTTTTCAAAAGTCGAAGTGGGAAGGGATTTAGTGACCAAATCAGCTAGATTGTCACTTGAGCGTACTTGTTTTATCGTGATCTCACCACTCTTCTGGAGTTCGTGAGGATAAAAGAATTTTGGGAAAATATGTTTCGTCAAGTTCCCTTTGACATAACCATTGCTCATTTGTGCAATACATGCAGCATTATCTTCATAGATAATTGAGGGGCTTAAGTCAATAGAAGGGATACCACACGAATCGTGAATGTGTTTTATCAGGGATTTCAACCAAACACATTCTCGTGCAGTTTCGTACAGAGTTATGATCTCTGAGTGGTTTGACGATGTGGTCACCAAAGTTTGTTTGACAGATCCCCATGAAATAGTTGTACCACCACAGAGGAAAACATAACCCGTTTGCGATTTCGCATTATGGGGATCAGATAGATAACAAGCATCAGCATAACCTACAAGTGTTTTGTCTTGGTTTCTTTGGTAGAAAAGACCAAGATCTTGTGAACCTTGAAGATATCGTAAAATATGTTTCACACCATTCCAATGTCTCCTCGTAGGGGAGGCACTGAATCTTGCAAGTAGATTCACTTCAAAGGTAATATCGGGCCTAGTGCAGTTTGCAAGATAGAGCAGTGCACCAATTGCACTTAGATAGGGAACTTCAGGTCCCAATAGCTCTTCGGTATCTTCTTTAGGTCTAAATGGATCCTTTTCCAAATCGAGGGAACGGACA
>JAPKLY010000397.1:399476-433769 GCA_026898435.1 Prunella vulgaris
TTAATTAGAAAAAAAGGAAATATTAATCATATTTCAATGTTATTCTCATATTAGATTTGATTTGCACAAAAGAAAATTAATCTATATTTACATTACATATCGATATTTATCGGTATTATGTACAAGTAACTAATATTTTTATGGAATATTTATTTGTTAAATGAGTATGATTTGGGTGCACCCGGGTACACCCAAAATTCAAAATTAATTTTGATTTATTTCAATCTAATTTTTCCTCTGCCAGCCAACTCGCGCGCTCAGGAACAAATCAATGTTGACTGTGGACGCGATTCCAGTGAGCGGTACCTCTCCGTCAATTGTTGCCGGAAACAAGAAATGATGGACTGGAAAATAGCAATACTGCTAGGTAAAAATGCTGCTACAACATCTAATCATTCATAATCAAATGCGACCAATATTTTCTATCTACACATCATATCTTGCAGCAGAACAAAGTGCTAAAGCACAAAATCTGCATTCACCGGAGAAGCTTCCTCCGATTATCAACATTTTTTATCACAGAAAAAGAATTTAAAAAGAAAAAAAGAAAGACGAAGCAATTCTGCTTTTAACTTCCTGTCAACAATTCATAATAGTAGATTGCGAATTCAAGCAAATAATTCAACAGGAATCAGAGAAACAATAACTTTTTATAATAAATGAATAATTATACCCAAAAACCTATTTATAATACTCAAATAACAATTTATAATAACCGAAAAATATTTTATAATATCCAAAAAACAATTTATAATACTAGAAGAATAAATGAATATTTAATAAATAAATAATTAATAAACGAGTAATACTCAAAGAACAATTTATAATATCCAAAAAACAAAAAGAACATGTTATAATACACAAAGAATAATTTATATTACATAATAAATAATTTATAAAATGATTGATTGTTAAATGAATAAATTCAAAAAATAATTTATAATATCTAAAAGAACAATTTGTAATACTCAAAGAACAATATATAATACCCAAATAATAATTTCAAAGAACAATTTATAAATGAATAATTAATAAATAAATAAATAAATAATTAATAAACGACTAATACTCAAAGAACAATTTATAATACACAAAGAATAAATTATAATGTCAAAAGAATTATTTATTAATGAATAATTAATAAACGAGTAATACTCAAAGAATAATTCATAATATTCATAGAACATCTTATAATACCCAAAGAATAATTTACAATATACAATGAATAATTTATAAATAATTAATTGATAAATGAATAAACCCAAAGAATAATTTATAATGCATAAAGAACAATTTGTAATTCTCAATGAACAATATATAATACCCAAATAATAATTTAAAATATCTAAAGAATAATTTATAAATAAATAATTAATAAACAAGTAATACTAAAAGAACAATTTATAATGCCAAAAAACAAATCTAAATAATACCCTAAGAACAAGTTTAGATAATGAACAAGAACAACCCACTAATAACTCAATTTACTAAAATCTCAAAAACAACTCCTTAATACTCCAAAAACAATTTTGTTATACCCCAAGAACAATTCCTTAATTCCCCAAGAACAATTTTCTATAATATCCCAAGAACAACTAGCTAATGCCTCAATTATCAAAAGAACACTTAGTACAACGTGTATTGTGTGTTTTTGAAAATATTAAATTAAATTTAAAATTAAATTAAAATCAAGGTACATACTATGCACTTCGATGGATCCTAGAATTTATGTTGTTAAATATATCAAGAATATTTTCCGGACAATCTCGTGGCTCTCCCAACTCAAGCAAATACATCTAAACGCTGAATATAAAGTCAATATATTCGAATTGGTCATATTGGCTCCATAGAGACTAATTCTTTGTTAGTGGAATTATTAGTGGAAATATTAGTTGACGATACTATTTATATTGGGCTCATTTCATCGATAAAGTCACTTGATTCTTTATCGATGAATCATGATTATGAGATTATTGGTGGGAGAGTGATGGACTTTATTTGTATTTATTTCACACTATTACTACATTCAGTCTATTGTCGGAATTTATTTGACAAATATTATCCATATAAGATGCATATGAGAAACATACACTTACAGAGCTACCATTTCAATGGACTATTATTTCTTTTCTTTAGTTCTTGCACTTTTCTTCTTCACACCCACCTCATCTGCACCCATTTTCAATTTGAGCACCGATGAATACGCACTGCTTGCCTTAAAAAACGCCATCACTTCCGACCCTCACTCTGTTTTGAGCAGCAACTGGTCCTCCAATAGCCCCATCTGCAGCTGGACCGGCGTTTCCTGCGGCACCAAACACCGTAGGGTTACCGCATTGAATGTTTCCGGCTTCCACCTCGCCGGAACCATCCCTCCACACCTCGTAAATCTAACATTTCTTCAGTCGTTGGACATAAGCTCCAACAATTTCAGAGGTGTGATACCCTCTGAGCTCTCCAATTTGCGCCGCCTAAAGGGTGTTGAACCTCGGAGTAAACTCCTTTGCGTCCGAAATACCATCGTGGTTGGGCCACTTATCTCGGCTTCGACATCTCTATCTGAATAACAACACCTTTTCCGGTACAATCCCCCTGCTTCCTCTGTTTAATATTTCTAGGTTGCAGACTTTAGAAATGAGCTACAATTTTGTTGAGGGAATTATTCCAGGTGAGATTGCCAATTTTTCTTACTTGCAAACACTGAGCATAGCCAGTAATAAAATTACAGGCTTTTTATACCAAATGGTATGCTCAGCATGCCATCTCTGATAGAAATTAATTTGAGAAGTAATAGGTTGTGGGGTGAGATCCCAAATGATTTGTGTAATAATACTGCTCCTAAACTCAAACGAATAAATCTTTCGGTAAATCAACTTTACGGGGAAATACCAGCAAACATATACAAGTGTAGGGAGTTGGAGCATCTGCGCTTACCTTATAACAATTTAAGTGGGAGCATACCACTAGAAATTGGGAGTTTGCGCATGCTTACCATTTTATCTCTATGGTCCAACCATTTCAAAGGTATATAATATCTTCTTACTTAAATTAAATTTAAGACATAATTGAGTGTTTAATCAAGTGTATTTAACAAAGCCTGAGCAATAAAAACATGAAAGAAAATGAAAATCGGACATCGAATTCTCAGCAAAGTCATACAACTTTCAACCGAGTCAGCGATAAAAGATATCTACAAAATCTAAATATGAAATTGTGACTACAAATGCTATCATAAATTTGATAAAATGATGTCATTTTCATGCCTGATGAAGCGTCATAGTAAATGCCGTCGCAATATGTGGAAGGATTATGACATCTTCGCAAATATTGTAGGTTTTTGAAAAATACTAACTACTTGTAACAATTGTAATGAATTTATAGCATCGCCTGCAAATTTCAATTTCTGGGTATACCAAAATTTCGATATGGTATCGATATAGATCGATCTATACCAAAATTTCAGTATATTGTTTCATGCTGAAATTTGATATGGTATCAATATATATCAATTCATAGCAAAATTTTATTATATCTTTTCATATCGATTTAGCCACATAATCGACATACTTGCTTAATTATGTGACTAAATATAATGAGATTATCAACAATTGAAATTGCAGATTACCGAGAATATTGAAGGCCAATATATATATGTTATTTACCGAAAATACCAATTTTGTATTGAAATACATAAAATTTTGATTCACATAGTGTTATTGTAATGAATATATACACATATCGTACAAAAATTCTACTACATTGAAAAAATTAATATTTTCAGTATATTTCGGTTGATAAGCAGTATAACCAAATTTTTTAGTAACTTTCCCCCTATTTCTTTCTATCTCTTTATCCACAATTTTTTTCCATTTCTCAAATTTTCGATGATTGGTTATAAGCTCAATTAATGAGATGTATAATTCTCAAAATGGGCTGCTGGAGGCCCATAATTATGGGCTCCCATTTACATAAATGAAAAATGCATGTATCTTGGCACTACAAAATAAAATCTAATTAACCAAGATACTAACTGAGATTAAACGTGGTCTTGTTTTTCGACGTACAAAGATTTTTCATCAAAAAGGCGGACTTTTTGTTTGCAAGTAATTAGGTATATATTGCAGGTGCACTACCACAAGAGCTACGGAATTTGGTACACCTGGAGTTCCTGAACATAGGAAACAATTCATTATCAGGCTCCATCCCATCTTCCATCTTCAATTTATCAGCGTTGGAGTTTCTCTCTCTCTCAATGAATCAGCTTTCCGGCACTATTCCTTCAGACCTTGGCAAGAGATTTTCACTTTATAATAATCTTCAAGAGCTTTATTTGTCACATAACAGATTGAGCGGGAAAATTCCAAGTTTTATCACAAGCAATGCTACGAAGCTTATCATCTTGGTAATGTCAAACAACTCATTCAGTGGGCCCATCCCCAACTTTGGTAATTTAAGACACTTGGTATTTGGGAAAATCAGTTAACTAGAGCAGAATCCCCAGCAGCTCATGAATTGGAATTTCTCTCGTCATTAACTAATTGTCTATATTTGGAGAACTTGGAAATATCAGATAATCCACTTAGGGCTCATTTGGTTCGTAAGATAAAAGTATCTATTCGTAAAAAACATGCATGTTTTTTACGGATAGATACTTTTATCTTACGAACCAAATGAGCCCAATGGTATTCTCCCAACCTCAATTGGCAACTTATCAACTTCCCTTAAGATATTTGATGCACGTGGATGCAACATTAAGGGTGTTATTGTTGGAGACAATTTTTGGATGGATTATATTTTAAGAATAGATGATAGCAAAGCTACTGCACTTGCTTTTTAATGGATAATTTTTTTGATGATTCAAACTCATTTGATTACATGAGAATATATAGCAGAGTATTTCATCTAGAAAACATAATAGGAATTAATACTTTTGACTTGACTAAAGAATTTTAAGAGACATTCTTTGAATATGACTTTACAAATTACCATTTAACATCCCCTCTTAATTTGTAATCTTCATGGCATCCTTGAAGTTATGAAGCTTTTCCAATGTAACAGCTTTGTTAAGAACATCAGCAGGCTGCTCTGATGTTTTGATGTATTCCAAGTGAATTTTCTTCTTTTGAAGCATGTCACGAATGTAGTGATGTCGCAGCTCAATGTGTTTTGATCTTCCATGAAACACTGGATTCCTTGTCATCAAGATTGCAGACTTGTTATCACAGAAAATGGGAGTTGGATCAGGAACTTCTTGCTGTAAATTTTTCAGAATTCTTCTCAGCCAAATTGCCTCTCGTACAGCTTCATTCGCAGTTATATACTCGGCTTCCGTAGATGATAATGCAACTGAACTTTGCTTCTTAGAACTCCATGATATGGGATTGCATCCAAGGCAAAAAATGTATCCTGATGTACTCTTTCTATCATCTTGACTTCCAGCCCAATCACTGTCTGTAAAACCAACTAACTCAGCGCCTTCCTCCTTTGCATATTTGATTCCAATATTTTTTGTGCCTTGGAGATAACGAAGGATTCTCTTCGCTGCTGCAAAATGAAGTCTGCTTGGCTCACTCATAAACCTGGAAATGAGGCTAACAGGATACAAGATATCAGGTCTTGTATTTGTTAGATAAATTAAAGAGCCAACAAGACTTCTATAAACATTTGAATATGTTTTTTCAGCTCCATCATCCTGCTTCAGCTTTTCATTTAACCCCATCGGAGTTGCTGCAGACTTGCAATTCTCCATTCGAATTTTTTTTAGCAAATCTGAAACATATTTCTCTTGAGAAATGAAAATCTGCCCTTTTTCTTGCCGTACTTGAATGCCCAAAAAATATTTCATCAATCCAAGATCAGACATCTCATACTCTTTCATCATTGTCTCTTTAAACCATTGCACCATTGCATGATTCGTTCCTGCATAAATTAAATCATCAACGTAAAGACAAACCATCAAAAAATCAGCTCCATTTTTCTTCACATACAGAGATGGTTCAGATGGACTTTTCATGAATCTAATTCTCTCAAAGTAAGCATCAATCTTGTTGTTCCAACACCTTGCTGCTTGTTTAAGCCCATAAAGAGCCTTGTGTAACCTGTAAACTTTTTCTTCTTTATTTTTTACTTCAAAACCTTCAGGTTGCATGACATAAACCTCATCTTCCAATTCACCGTTGAGAAAGGCTGTTTTGACATCAAGTTGGAATACTTGCAATTCCAATTGAGCTGTAAGAGCAAGAAATACTCTTATCGTTTCCATTCGGGCAACAGGGGCAAATGTTTCTGTAAAATCAACTCCAGGTTGTTGAGCATTGCCTTTCGCAACTAAACGTGCCTTATACTTTTGCACCGTCCCATCTTCATTAAACTTGGTTTTGAAAACCCATTATAACCCAATTGTCTCCTTTTCTTTTGGAAGATCAACTAGCTGCCAAGTTTGATTTTTTTCAATGCTTTTCATTTCCTCATCCATTGCCTTTCTCCATTCTTCCTTTTTGACAGCTTCTTCAAAACACTGTGGTTCACTTACAAACAATGCAACATTAGGTGATGCATAAATTTCAGACAAAGAACGATATTTTCTTGTATGATTTTCGGAATCAGAACCAGAACCAGAATCTTCTTCATGAGTATTACTACTCGAGGGATCAACAACTTCTTTGGGAGAATGCAATGACACAAGTGAAGTTAATTCAACAGGTCCTTGCTCATCTTCAGGTTCCCATTTCCATGCAGCATTTTCATCAAAAATAACATCCCTTGAAAGCACCAAATCATTAGTTGAGGGATTATATAGACGATACCCTTTGGATTCATCACTATACCCAATAAATATCAATTTTTCTCCTTTGCCATCAAATTTTTCACTACTTTGAGAAGGAAGAAGTGCATATGCTAAGCAACCAAAAACTTTCAGCATACTTACAATAAGTTTTCTTCCATGCCATGCTTCAAATGGTGTTTTATTGCGCACAACCTTCGTCGGTGATCGATTCAGAATATGCACAGCGGTATTCACGGCTTCTGCCCAAAACTGATTTCGAAGTCCCTTGTCTTTCATCATGCTTCTGGCCATCTCTTCAATTGTACAATTTTTCCTTTCTGCAACACCGTTTTGTTGTGGTGTGTGCCAAACTGTAAGCTGCCTTTGAATCCCTTCATCTTTGCAATACTTCAAAAATGGCTTGTAGATGAATTCTCCTCCTCGATCCGTTCTTAGACATTTCAACTCATATCCACTTTGCTTTTCAACAAGAGCTTTAAAATCCAAGAACTTTCCGAATGCTTCTGATTTTTGTTCAAGAATATAAACCTATGTCATTCTAGTATAATCATCAACAAACAAAAGAAAATACCTTTTGTTTCCCAAAGATGGTGTCCTTGTTGGACCACAAATATCTGAATGCACTAACTCCAGTAGAGCATGAGCTCGCCACGCCTTCTTTGGAAAGGGAAGACGATGCATTTTCCCTAAAACACAGCCTTCACAAACACTTTCTATGCATTTTATGTGAGGAAGACCGACTACCATGTCCTTTTGCTTCAATAGTTGCAGCCCTCTGAGATTTAAATGCCCATATCTCAAATGCCAAAGATTTGTGTCATCTGTCGTTCCACTTTTCAAAGCAACAGAGGAGTTCAAATTGAGGGGGAACAAATTATTGGATGTCATTTTCACAACAGCAACATAATCTCCAGAATTTTTATCAAAAATCTCACATTTTTCATCATCGAAAATCAGCTTATAACCTCTTCTCATCATCTGCCCAATACTCAAGAGATTTTGAGAAATATTTGGCAAAAAATGAACATCATGAATGAATTTTTTGTTACCTTCGCTGTTGTGGACAGCTACAACTCCATTCCCTTCTATGTTCACGCGCTTTCCATCACCAAGTTCAACATGAGAAGAATATCTTCTATCTAACTCATGAAACTAATTTTGATTTCCAGTTAAATGATTGCTACACCCACTATCCAAATACCATGTAGAACCAGAATTTTCACCCTCCATTGTAGAGAACAATTTATTTGTAACATTTTCTGCAGAAAAATTACTTGCATTTCGTTTCCCCTTTTTATCATTTTTTTCTTTGAACCAACAATCTCTCTCAGAATGATTAGGTATTTTGCATCTACGGCATCTCAACCAACAATCTCTAGATTCATGACCATTTTTATGACACACAAAACATTCAGATTCAGAGTCACCTGATTGTTGATTAGAACCGAAGTTTCCCTTTTCTTTGCCTCTACCATTACTTTGGTGATATTTGCCCCGACCTCTATTGGTTTATCGTCCTCGAGAAGATCCTTCTCTTCCTTGTTGAAATGACTTTTTAGAAACATTGGATTTTACTTGAAATGCTTGCTCCAATGGCAGATTGTTGTACTTGTTTACTCTCTGCTCATGTGCTTCCAATGAACCCATAAGTTCATATTGAGTGAGTTTTGCAAGATCCTTTGTTTCTGAAATTACAGCAACTATATGCTCAAACTTTTGTGGAAGACTTCTCAACATCTTCTCGACCACTTTCTTCTCGGGAACTTCATCTCCACAGCTTTTAATTTGGTTGATGATTTCAGAAACTCTAGAGAAAAAATCTTTGACAAGTTCACTTTCTTTCATTGATAAGTTATCAAATTGACTCCATAAGGATTGCAACTTGATAGCAATCACTTTTTCAGATCCTTGAAATTCTGTCTTCAAAGTTTCCCAAGCATCCTTCGCCTTCTTGATACCGAAAATTCTTGGATAAATGGTTTTGCTCACACCTTGTTGAATAAATCTCAGTGCTGTTGCGTTTTTCTTGACGTTCTCCTTGTATTCCTTTTGATTTTCTGCAGTCCATTGGGCATCCTCTTCTTTTGGTGGTTCCTCATAGCCTTCTTCAATCACTTCCCAGAGATCTTGTGAAAGAAAAACAGTCTCCATCTGAGAACTCCAATAATCATAGTGTTCACCATTGAAAATTGGAATCTGGGTTGTTGTATATGAGAAAATAGAATTAGGGGTTGTTGCCATTTATTTGTACACCTGCACTCTGGTACCAAAATTGTTGGAGACAATTTTTGGATGGATTATATTTTAAGAATAGATGATAGCAAAGCTACTGCACTTGCTTTTTAATGGATAATTTTTTTGATGATTCAAACTCATTTGATTACATGAGAATATATAGCAGAGTATTTCATCTAGAAAACATAATAGGAATTAATACTTTTGACTTGACTAAAGAATTCTAAGAGACATTCTTTGAATATGACTTTACAAATTACCATTTAACAGTTATTCCATCCGAGATCGGAAACTTGAGCAGCTTGATAGCTTTACATTTGTCTGAAAATCAGATAACAGGATCTATCCCAGGAAGAATGGGAAATTTACAGAAACTTCAGGGATTATTTCTTTCTGATAATCAGTTGAAAAGAGATATCACTACAGATCTCTGTAAGATGAGTAATTTAGAGACATTGGAGTTGAGTGGGAATATGCTTGCAGGGCCAATACCTGATTGCTTAGGTGAAATTAAATCCCTAAGGCATGTTAACTTAGAGTCTAACAAGTTGGGCTTCACCAGCTTCTGGAACCTTAAGGACCCTTGACTCTAAACTTATCGTCAAACTATTTTAGTGGTAGACTCTCGTCCCAAATTGGAAATTTTAAGCAAATCTACCAACTTGACATGTCTTTTAACCAGTTTTTAGGTGATATTCCCAGCATAATTGGCAGTTGTGAGTCATTGGAAACACTAAATCTATCAATCAATAAGCTTCAAGGATCCATCCCTGAATCACTGGGGAATATTAGAGGCTTGATTGATTTGGATTTATCACATAATAATCTTTCTGGATTCATCCCAAAGTCTTTGAAAGACCTCAAATATCTCGAATATATCAATGTGTCTTATAACATATTGGAAGGGGAGATTCCAGGTGGTATTGTTAGCTCCACTGCTCTATCTTTTGCTAGCAATTCTGCTCTATGCGGCGCAATAATATTCCAAGTGCCATCTTGCCCAATAAATCATGGGAGATCAAAGACTCTGATATTTTTCAAATATATTGTGCCTCCCTTGCTTATAGCCACCATTGTGGTGGCTGTCGTATTTATTCTCATAAGGAGACGCCAGCTGACGACAATACCTCCAGTTGCTGATAATTCTCTTGGAAATTTTGTTAGCAGAAAAATTTCGTACGTAGAGCTTGTGCGAGGAACGGGCTCTTTTTGCGAAATGAACCTGCTGGGAATCGGGAGCTTTGGTTCAGTGTACAAGGCGGTACTTTTTGATGGATTAAGTATTGCAGTAAAAGTGTTCAACTTAGAGTTAGAATGAGCTATGAAGAGCTTTGATACAGAGTGTGAAATATTGAGCTCCATCCGGCACAGGAACTTACTCCAAGTAATTGGGTGTTGTACTAACCAAGAGTTCAGAGCACTTATTCTCAAATACATGCCTAATGGAAGCCTCGAGAATTGGTTACACTCTGGTAGCTATTTTCTAGATCTTGTGCAAAGGTTGAATATAGCATTAGATGTTGCATTAGCCTTGGAGTATCTTCACCACGGTCACACGTTTCCTGTGGTTCATTGTGACATAAAGCCGAGAAATGCAACAAGTGAAATTATGGCCCCTGATTTGGTACCAAGAGGAGATGAACCTGCAAAAGAGGAATTGTTGTCATCGATTCTGGAGATTGCTATGAAATGTTTAGCCTTTTTGCCGCACGAAAGAATTGACATGATACAAGTAGGAGTGCATCTCCATAAGATTAAAGCCAAGGCTACAGCAGCAGTAGGCAATAGGCGTTGCAAGGGATGAATGTAATTTCCTATTTATTAGTTACTCATAGATATAATATATGACCTTGTAACTATATTCCCATTTGCAATTACTATGCAGACATGCAGATTGGAAATATGGAGACTTTAAATGTTTGGACTGATATTTTAATAGTTGAGCTCTATATTTATTAATTTAAAGCCTGAAGTTAAAGAGAGTAATTAGTATAGTAATACTCATTTTAATTGAGATGAAAACACCTCTGGGATGGGGAACATTATATTTTATTTTATAATAATATTATATATAAAGATGAGGAGAAAGATGCTTGAGTAAATTGTTATGTAACAGGAAGAATCCCTGCTTCTATCTTTAACGTGTCTTCTATCTGGAAGCATCCCAAGTGGCATTCTCTATAATATATTGGACATAGATGAAATCTTTCTTTCTGATAACAACTTGACAGGTGTATATACATACGTTCACAAGTTCATTGCTCTGTATAAATTTATATGTCCACCAATATTATAATTATCTCATTTAAAATATAAAATAATATGTTATGGGTGCAAAGAAAGTGAAATAAAGATAAGATGAGCAAGTACTGCTGATTAATTGAACATTAATACTATCAGCTGAAGGAGGTCAGCTAATAGGTCTGTTGAGGGTCATCTGATGTGGTCAGCTGAGATCATCTGAAAAGTCTACTGAAAGTCATCTGGTATATCAGCGGAGTAAGCTGAGGGAGTCAGCTGAGGGGGTCAGCTGATGGAGTCTCCTGAGTGGTCAGGATGATTGTCAGGATGACTGGTTAGGATGATCAGGACAATGGTCAGTCAGGATGATGGTCAGGTCAGCTGGTCAGGTCAGGATGTTAGTCAGGCTGGTTAATCAGGATGAAGGTCTACTGATGATATCAGCTGAGTGCTCAGACTCAGCTGAGGACATATCAAATCAGCAGACATGAAAGGAGCATACTGACTCCAAGTCAGGAATTAACCAAGAATTAGTTACGAAGCAATTTAAACTTCAACTTGGGCAACTGGCGATCAGTTTAACAGAATAAAAACTGAAGACCGTTGGGCTCTGACAGTTATTCTTTTTTTTTCGGTTGCAACTGTAGCAGTTTCTTGTTAGGTGGTTAAGATGACAAACATTAATTAGAGATTTCATTCTCATATATATATACGCACATATGTATAGAGAAGATGTGATCATCACAATACATTCTAGAGAGATCAAAATACTTGTAATTTGTATCATCTTCCATTGATTAGTGAGAGAGGTGCCCTCATCTGTGGACATAGATCATTCATGATCGAACCACGTAAATCTTGGTGTTCTTCAATTTTTTGATTTCAAACAATCATTGTTAACTCAACAATTGGTGCCGCCTGTGGGAAGATTGAAGATTGTTGGTGAAATCAACTGCTATGGCGTCTACGAAGATAGTGTTTGAGAAATTCACAAGAGCGAATGATTTTGGTTTGTGGTGGGTGAAGATGAAAGCTCTCCTCACACACCATGGATTATCAAATACTCTGAAACCAGCGGATCAGTGGCCATCATCATCCTCAACTGAACCTGCAAAGAGGCAGGAGATTCTGGACAAGGCTCATAGTACAATCATCTTGTGCTTGGGAGATAAACCTCTGAGAGAGGTGTACAAGGAGAAGACTGCCATTAATGTGTGGAACAAGCTGGAACAAGTGTATCAAACGAAGTCGGTTACTAATAAGTTGTTCATGAAGCAGAGGCTTCATTCCTTCAAGATGACTGAGGATAGGGATCTGATTGAACAACTTGAAGAATTCAATAAAGCAGTAGATGATTTGGAGAATCTTGAAGTCAAGATTGAAGATGAGGATAAAGTCCTGATGTTATTAAATTCTCTACCAAAATCCTTAGAGAATTTTAAGGATGCTTTGTTATTTGGAAGGCAAGAGAAGATGTCACCTGATGATATTCAGAATGCATTGAAAACTAAGACGCTTCAAATGCAATCTGAAAGGAAGAACACAAATCAAGGAGAAGGGCTGAATATCAAATTCAAGAAAGGGAAGAAACAGTTCCAAGGAAAGAAGAAGAGGAATGGTAAAGGCCCTGAATCTGGAAAATTTGTGGAAAAGAGAAAATGTTTCTCATGTCAGAAGGTGGGACATCTCAAGAAGAATTGTCCTGACAAATCCAGGAAGCAAGAAGAGGATCAAAAGGCTGATGTCACAATTGCTACTCAGGAAGGATATGATAGTGCTAAGGTTTTGGCTATTACTGATGTCAGGCTGAGTGAAGATTGGGTGTTGGATTCTGGGTGCTCATTTCATATGTGTCCCAACGAAAATTTATTCAGGAATCTCAAGAAATTTGATGGTGGATCAGTTCTCCTGGGGAATGATCAGATGTGCAAAGTCAGAGGCTCAGGCTCAGGCTCAGTAAAGTTAAGGCTGGATGATGGTGCTGAGACGATACTACAAAATGTCATATTTGTACCTGAGCTGAAGAGAAATCTTATTTCACTTGGATCACTTAATGTTTTGGGATATGAATTCAATACAAAGAATGGATTCATATTGATAACCAAGGATAACAACATTGTGATGAAGGGCAAGAAGGTCAATGGGTTGTACATTTTGATTGGTAACTCAGCTGCCGGATAAGTGAATGCAGTTATGGGCAGCTCTGATGCTATCTTGTGGCACAAGAGGTTAGGGCACATTGGTGAAAAAGGACTGAATAAACTCTCCAAGCAGAAGGTATTTGGGGATTCAAGAACAATCAAATTGGATTTTTGTGATCACTGTGTATTGGGAAAATCCAAGAAACACTCTTATGCAAAGGGGCAACATCATACTGATGCTCCTTTGGACTATGTACACTCTGACATCTGGGGGCCTTCAAGAACTTAGACTCATGGAGGTGGAAACTACTTCATGACTATCATTGATGATTTCAGCAGAAAGGTGTGGGTGATCATCCTGAAGCAGAAGAGTGAAGCCTTTGGAATATTCAGGGAATGACTTATTGAACAAGAAAATAAAAGAAGCAAATCCCTGAAGCATCTCAGAACTAACAGTGGACTTGAGTATGTGTCAGAATAGTTTGAAAATTTCTGCAAGGAAAGGGGCATAACAAGGCACAAAACTGTTCCAGCAAATCCTCAACAAAATGGACTTGCTGAGAGGATGAACAGGAATATTTTGGAGAAGGTCAGGTGCATGCTGTCAGATGCTAAACTACCTAAAGTGTTCTGGGGAGACTGCTTGTTATTTGATAAACAAAACACCCTCATCTGCTATTAACTTCAAAACCCCAGATGAGCTTTGGTATGGTAGGTTATCAGATTATAATAATCTGAAGGTATTTGGTTGCTTAGCTTTTGCACACATAAGACAGGACAAGTTGGAACCAAGGGCTTTGAGGTGCATCTTCCTGGGATATCCAAAAGGTATCAAAGGTTATAGATTGTGGTGTCTTGAAGTTGGACACAAGAAGTGTATTATCAGCAGAGATGTGACTTTCAATGAGAAAGTCATGGGATATGGTACATCTGAGAATACTCAGGATACTGAGGATAACCCCATAATCAGACATACACCAATTCAGGTGGAGCATACAACCAGGATTCAGAATGAAGATTAAGCTCATGACAACTCTGATATCAGGAATTCACAAGCAGACCAGTCTGATGCATCAGCAGATAGTGACTCTGAAGACCAAACTGAAAATTCAGATGAAGAGGGTGAAGATCGGAGAAACTACAGTCTGGCTAGAGATAGAAATAGGAGAAGCATTCATCCACCAATCAGGTTTGGCCAGGCTGACATGATCTCATATGCTTTATGTGTGGCAGAAGAAGTAGAGTATCAAGAACCTGAAACTTATGCTGATGCAGTGACAAGAAAGGATAAAGATCAGTGGATTTCAGCTATGAAAGAAGAGTTAAATTCACTAGAAAAGAACAATATATGGGTTCTTGTGAATAAAGAAAAAGGGCAGAAGGTTGTCAGCTCAAGATGGATATTCAAGAAAAAGTCTGAAATTGGGTCAGATGGACAGGAACTGATCAGATACAAGGCAAGGTTAGTTGCAAGGGGATTTACTCAGAGGGAAGGAATAGACTTCAATGAAGTATTCTCTCCATTTGTGAAGCAGTGCTCATTAAGGATCTTATTGTCTAAGGTAAATCAAGATGGATTGGAGTTACAACAGCTAGATGTGAAAACTGCAATTCTACATGGAGAGCTTGAAGAAACCATTTATATGCAGCAGCCTGAAGGGTTCATACTACCAGAAGATGGAGGAAGGGTATGTTTGCTGAAGAAGTCACTCTCTGGACTTAAGCAAAGCCCAAGGGAGTGGTATAAGAGGTTTGATAGCTTCATGATGTCAATAGGCTTCATCAGATGCAAATATGATAGCTGTGTGTACTTGGAAAAGTAAGGCTTTGAGGTACTTACATATCTATTACTTTATGTGGATGATATGTTAATTGCTAGCAAAAGTCTTGGAAGAATTCAGAAACTGAAGGATAAGCTCAGTTCAACCTTTGACATGAAAGACCTTGGAAGTGCAAAGAGAATTCTGGGTATGGACATTATCAGGAACAAAGTAACTGGAAGGATGTTCTTGACTTAGCATGACTATATACTGAAAATCTTGAGAAGATTTAATATGCATGAGTCAAGATCAGTCTCTACTCCTCTTGGGAAACACTTCAAACTGACAGCCGATCAATGTCCAAAGAGTGATCAAGATAAGTCTCAAATGAACAAGATACCTTATTCAAATGGAGTTGAAAGCATAATGTATGCCATGGTTTGCAGCAGACCTGACATTGCTCATGCAGTGAGCTTGGTTAGCAGGTTTATGGATAATCCTGGAAAGGCACATTGGAAAGCTTTCAAGTGGATAATGAGATATTTGAAAGGTACATCTCATCTGGGATTACTGTTTGAAAGGACTTAGGAGATCAAACAACCTCTACAAGGTTTTGTAGATTCTGACTATGCTGGAAGCATAGATACAAGAAAGTCTCTGACTGGATATGTGTTCACACTTTATGGCACAGCCATCAGTTGGAGGGCTGCATTACAGTTAGTGGTTACATTATCAACCACTGAAGCTGAGTACATTGCAGTGATAGAAGCAGTAAAGGAGGCTATGTGGCTGAAGGGCATTATCAGGGAATTTGGGATCAGGCAAGATGAAATTATTGTGCAATGTGATAATCAGAGTGCCATTCATTTAGTAAAGCATTAGGTCTTTCATGAAAGATCCAAACATATTGATGTTAGGCTTCATTTTGTGAGAGATGTGGTGGAGAAGAAGGTGATCACAATACAGAAAGTTTCAACTGATGACAATGCTGCTGATATGTTGACTAAGGTCATACCAAGTGCAAAATTCAACTACTGCTTGGAGCTGGTTAAGGTACAGTCTTGGGATGTGCCTTAATTCTACTGTGATGTGAAGGTTAGGTGGAGGCATCTCACTTACTTTGAGGTGGAGAATTGTTATGGGTGCAAAGAAAGTGAAATAAAGATCAAATGAGCAAGTACTGCTGATTAACTGAACATTAATTCTATCAGCTGAAGGAGGTCAGCTGATAGGTCTGCTGAGGGTCATTTGATGTGGTCAGCTAAGATCATCTGAAAAGTCTACTGAAAGTCATCTGGTATATCAGCGGAGTCAGCTGAGGGGGTCAGTTGATGGAGTCTCCTGAGTGGTCAGGATGATCAGTCAGGATGATTATCAGAATGACTGGTCAGGATGATCAGGACAATGGTCAGGTCAGGATGTTAGTCAGGCTGGTTAATTAGGATGATGGTCTACTGATGATATCAGCTGAGTGCTCAAACTCAGCTGAGGACATATCAAATCAGCAGACATGAAAGGAGCATACTGACTCCAATGCATATATATATGTTATGGCCAGATGAATTACATAGAATCCGATGCATCATGGTTTGTCCTTAATATCCTAACAGCTCATGCCATAGTTTGAAAGAATTTGGATCATTAAATTTTAGATTAAGGGCTATATGGAGATTTGAGGGTCTGATGTATGTGTAATACAAGCCAGATGAGAAAGATGGAAGTTTTTCGATGATGTGTTTACGACAATCTAAATAGTGAGTCATTAACAGATATTCACTATTGTCCTCAGTATTTGTTTCAATGTGATAGCCATTCTGTCGAATGTTTTTGAAACTGAGGAGGGTACGCTTTGATTGTGGAAAAAATAAAGCATTTTCGATTATTAATTCGGTACCCATAGGTAGAATGATCGAGGCTCTACCAGAGCCAACGATTTGTATGTCGTCATCGGAAATAGTAGTGACACTTCCTTTCTTTTTCAGTTAATGTTTGGAAAAATTGTCTATCTTTTAAGATAGTATGTGTAGTAGCACTATCTACTAAGCACAACACATTAATCTCCATAAGCACACAATTGTACGTTTAGATATGAGGAATGCTAAGGAGAGCCAAGATTACAGACGCTGATTGATCAGCCGCACAAGGGATCACTTAGGTCCTACTTTATCAAAAATGTATTAAATTATTTTTGTAGACAATAGTGATCGACAATTGGATTTGATTGTAAAATTAAAGCATCGATAAGCATTCATAAAAAATCCATAAAATGTATCATGCGACATAGTCAAAATAAAAGCCAGTCAAAACATGCTGGTCAAACCAAATAACAAATAGTATCAAAGAAGTCTAATGAATAAAGCAAGTAAACAACTAGTTGATGTCGATCACTTATTGTCTCCAAAGGCGTCTACAGTCATTGTATCACCCACCAAGAGGTCATCCTTCTCCATGTTAAAGCCTGCACTGGGCAGGTCGGTGTGGTGTGATTCACCTTTAGGAGCCTTCCCCTTTTTATCTCTAAGCATACGTTGATATAGCTCCACTAGATGTTTTGGAGTTCGACACTCGCGAGACCAATGGTCGTCACATCCACACTTGTGACAGAGTTGCTTGTTCTGTGCACCTGAGCTCGATGGTTTATCTTGAGGTGCATTCTTTTTAGTTGCACTGTGTTGTGCATTGTTGCGACCTCGACCTCTACCCCTACCATGGTCTCGACCTCAGGTCGATCCGCGTCCCCCACTCGCCTCATTTCCTTTTCCACGTTTACGGCCTCTAGAGTTCCTCCGAGTAGCATGTGCCTCTGGCACATCTTGTGAGCCAACCGGTCTAGTATTGTGATTTTTCATCAACAATTGGTTGTGCTTTTCTACAACTAGAAGTGTAGAAATGAGCTCGGAGTGTGATTGATACTCTTTGGCCCTGTACTGCTGCTGGAGTACAAGATTACTAGCGTGAAAAGTGGAAAGAGTTTTTTCAATTAACTGATCATCAGTTATTGTTTCTTTACACAACTTAAGCTGAGAAACTATGCGATGTAGGGCGGAGTTGTACTCCGTTACAGACTTGAAGTCTTGGAAACGAAGTGTTATCCATTCATGTCTGGCTTCGGGGAGGATCACATCGTGTTGTTGTTGGAATCGATCCTGGAGGGATTTCCAGAACGTCGATGGATCTTTTTTAGTGAGGTATTCATTCTTAAGATCTTTGTGAAGATGATGTCTTAAGAAGATTAGAGCTTGTGCCTTTTGGGCAGCAGTGGATTTCCACCCTTGTGTGGTGGTGTCAGATAAGTCTTTTGAATCTAGGTGGATTTCAACGTCTAAAGCCCATGTCAAATAATTGTGGCCATCTAGTGTCAGTTCATCAAATTCGTGTTTGGTGATGTTTGATATTTTTGTTGCTACAAGGAAAAGAATTAATAAATTTAGAATTTATTATTGTTTTGTAGCAATTAAAAAAATAGGGCTTAAGATAAAATGCAATGACAAATTAATAAGGGGGTATTTAATAAAGGATTGAGTGTATGACTTTATGAGACATTTATTAATGGGACTTGAACCCAAAAATAATTATTGGATAAGGCCTTAAAAAAAAATTTGATGATTTGGGCTTTCATAATACCATTATGAATTTGATAATTATTAATGGGACTTGAACCCAAAAATAAAATAATTGTTAGGATCCAAATTAATTTGGATCTACTAAAATAAAATGTCCAATCAATTAATTTTTTTTTATTATTACTGAAGGGCCTAGGTTTAGGCGGCCCATTTATTAAAACAGGCCCAAATACAGAAATAAAGGGAGGCCCATCGATTTTTATTAATAAAAAGGGCATCGGCCCAATTTCTGAGTTGAAGAGAAAAGGCCCAAGTTACAAAATGGCCTAAATTTTTTTTTATTAGAAGACCCAATAATATGCGGTCCAGTTTAAGGAATTAGGGCAAGTCAGTATTTTGAAAGGGTCAATTCCTCTCATCAGCGAAAAATCGCGGAACCAACAGTGTGAATCGCGGAACACACGTCGCACCATCGGGTGGCAGTGTCGTCGTGGAGTCATGTTTGCACCATAGTGCAACTCGCCGTCGCAGACCTTGGCGCACAGTGGCGCGGTCGCGATCGGGTAGTTGCCGCCGCTGCTTGCGAGGTGTCGCCGTCGCGGTTCTGTCGCATAGGGCAGGAGGCGCCGTCGCGAAGGGCGGAGCACCGTCGCTACTCCTCGTAGATGCCGCCGCGTGAGTGCGAGCAGTTGCAGCCGCATGCGCGAGCAATCGCCGTCGCGTGATGCCAAAAGGTAGGTTTCCAATTTGGGTATTGCCGACTGGGGTTTTGATTTGTTTCGGATTTCTGATTTAGGAGATTTTTTATTTCCAGTTTGGTGATGAATCCTAAAAAAAATCTGGGTTTGGGATATCTGAAAACCGAGAAGAAGATTTTCGAAAAAAATTGAGTTTAGCAAAATTGGTTTTCGAAAAAGGAGTTTGATTCTTAGAAAGAGAATTTTCGAAAAAATTTCAGGATTTGTTTTCGCAAATCAGAGGGTTTCGAAAATTTTTTGATTTTGGGGGATTTCGAAAATAGAGTTTTGATTTTCTGAAATTGATACTGTTCGATTTTGAGAAAAAAAATTGAAGAACAGGTTTAGAAATTTCCGATTTGATTTTCAAAAAAAAAAAAATCTTTTCGAAACAGGGTTTCGGATTCTGAAAAAAACTTTTTTTTGAATAAAAACAGTTTGGGTTTTCTGGAATCGATCGAATAAAAAATCGCTTCCGAAAAATTTTCTGGGTTACAGAAACAGAATAGTCGATCGGAGGGATCGGTTTTTTTATCAGGGTTTTGTTAGAGTTTTGTTATGCAGTATTATAAACGGAACTCATACAAAATAGCACATATAATTCACATGCGTATATTAAAATCCATTTTCCCATATAATAGCAGGATATATGATCATATAAACATGTATACATATATTGCAGAAAAATCATATGAGATTTGGACAGAAGCAGATAATATATGATCCAATTTTCGAAAATCTAGTCATGAATTTTAATAAAAAAAATTCCAGATTAACAACAGGATCATGAGATGCATATATACAGGCATATAGACATGAAATAATTAATCGGGTCATATAATCTGCAGAATACACATGCTCTTTGTTTCAGAAAATATAATGAACAAAACTCACAGATTTATCGCTTAATTAATTCCAAGAAAAATCTCAGTTTTGAATCCGATCCGAAAACTGCTGGAGCAATCCTCTCGTAAATCCTTAATGCTCGTAGAGACTCGTGCTGCTAACGTGTTGTAATCGAGAGAAAAGCGTAAAGCGTAAAGTAAATAACACAAAGTTTGATAACCCAGTTCGTCACACATTGACTATGTCTGGGGGCGACCAAGCCAGGAGAGTATAAACTATCTGCCGTAAAAGTGTTTACAATGTTGAAGTGTATGAAATACAAAGGGAACGAATAAGATTACGTGCTCTATACCAAATGGTATATATATTCAACATGTCTTCATTGATAGAAATTATTATGAGATATAATAGGCTATCGGGTGAGATCCCAAATGATATACTACCTCAGTCCAAGAAAAATACGCTCAGATATTTACACGTGGTTTAATGCAATATGTCAGAAGATATTATGGGATATTGTGAGGTCCGATATGAATAAAGAGAATATCGTTGGAAAGTACGTCGTATGTACTTTCCAATGATATTCTTTTTATTCATATCAGATCTCACAATATTCTGTAATATCTTCCAACATATTGCATTAAACCACGTGCAAATATCTGAGTGTATTTTTCATTGATGGAGGGAGTATGTAGTAATACTGCTCCTAAACTCAAAAGAATATCTCTTTCGGAAAATCAACTTTACGGGGAAATACCAGCAAGCATATACAAGTGTAGGGAGTTGGAGGATCTACGCATGCCTCATAACAATTTAAGTGGGAGCATACCACCAGAAATTGAGAGTTTGCCCATACTTATCATTTTATCTATTCAGTCCAACCATTTCAAAGGTATATAATATCTTCTTACTTAAATTAAGCTTTAGATTTAATTGATTTTTACATATATATTTTTACAGACTCTTAGTTCTTGCATATATATTTTTTTGGTATATTTTTATATATATTTTTACATTTCAACCATTTTATTTATTTTTGAGATGTCTTCTTAGTTCTTACATATATCTTTACAGACTCTCCCCCCACCCTACCTAAGTAATTTTGGATTTCTAGTATTAACTTAGGTCTCGTTTGATTAAAATTATAATTTAGAGATTGTTATTTATGAGTTAAAAAGTATGTTTGGATTGATGGACTAAGATAATTAGTAATGTAAGATAATTTCATTTTGAATGTTTGGATTGGGTAAATTGTATAAATGGTCCCAAGAGAATTTGTGCTCATGAATTTGGTCCTTTTTTTTAACATGAATGGTCCCAAAAGTTTTTTTTATTAAAATTAATGGATTAATGTCGCACCAAATCTGTTTAATACAAATTCTCATGGGACCATATGTGTAATTTTTTTAACGAATGGTACCAAACCTGCTATTTACCCTGTTTGGATTGCAGGATTAATAAAAAAAAATATACAATTTATAATTTTGTCCTCTATATCATAAATAAAAATGAAGTGAATTATGATTTTTTTTTCCAATATAAGAGGAGTATTTAGTAAGATAAATACAATAAATTATTATCATACCTCTCTCCAAAATAATATTATCTACCATTCATAAGATAAGTTGAATTTAATCTTGGGCTTTTATCCATTAAATCAAACATAAAATTGAGTAAGACAATTTAATTTATCTTAGTTTATCTAACCAACCAAATGAGGTCTTAGTTGATTAAAATACTAAGCATATATTAGTGGTTTGTAGCCTTATGAAATACAGGGTGTAAATCGATATTACGGCTGATAATATTGTTAGGGATTAAAGATTATAAATCTCATAACTTGTTTTCATTTTGAATTTGATCCATTGAATTACACTTTTTGATATTGGTCATGTAAGTTTTTAAAATATTTTGATTTTGATCCTTTTTCAAACTTACAGAACCAAAATCAAATTTATAAAAGGACCAAAATCAAAATATTTCTTAAACTTACTGGGCCAATATCAAAATTTGTTATCCATATGAATCAAATTCAAATTAGTGCCAAGATGTAGGACTATAAAAACTTTAATCCCTAATTATCTCAAAATTAGTTAATTTAAAACATAAAAACTCTTTTATGTTTTAACTATTTCTTTAGTTCAAATATATTCTACGTGTACACGTCAATCAGTACATTAATTTTATGATCACACATTGACTAATCATCAACTTGGGCTTCATTTGTACAAGCTGTTCGGCAATATACTCTCTTATTTGGCTTCTTTAGTTGGCTTGTGTATGAACTCCATGAAGATTTTCTGTCGAACTATATATATATATATATATATATATATATATATTAATAATTAGTATCTGTTGAATCCAATTGTTTATCAAGGACACAACTATCTCGGATCCATTCACTTACTTGCTCTATACAGGTGGCATACCAAAAGAAATTGGAAATCTCACAGCTTTGAAGATCTTATCAATTAGGGATAACAATTTGGATGGTAAGTGCATCACCAATTCCAGACTAATTTCAAAATTGATTTGTGAAAAGGAAGGTGGCTTGTATGTATTTTCTTGTCAAATTATCAGCTATCTAATCCCCCTCAAGTATAAGGGTTCGTAGTAGTAAGAGAAAAAAAAGTTTTAGGTCCCATAACTATTTAATGTCCGCTTTTGGTCCCAAAAATTTTGACTCTTCGATTTTGATCCCGTAACTCTTTGGATTTGTCCAATTTTGGTCCTATTTTTACCAAAAAAGTGAAAATAATATTATTTTTGTCATGCACGGTGCACATGGTGGTTTAATTTGGAACTTTTCATCATCCTTGCTGATATTTTATAAATTTTTATTAGTATTTTAGTAATATAGAAAAAAATTAAAAAAAATACAAAATGAAAGAAAATTTGATTGTTTGGCAGCCACGTTAGCAAGAGTACCAGAAAATTCCAAATTCAACCACCACACGCGTCGTGCATGGCAAAAAATAATATTATTTACATTTTTTCAGTAATAATGGGACCAAAATTGGATAAACCCGGAAAGTTACGGGACCAAAATCGAAGAGTCAAAATTTTTGGACCAAAAGCAGACATTCAATAAGTTATGAGACGAAAAAACTTTTTATCTCGTAGTAGGATTAAAGCAAATAAACGACCAAGTAATATCGTCCATGGGAGGAGATACTGCAATAAGTCCTTAATCCTATGAATTGTCATGCTTATATTACGAGAATAAAATTCTATTTTATAAAGATTTTTAACTAAGCAACAATAAACCAGGAAATAAATAGAACTTAAAATAACAATTAAGAGATTTTTTATCCCACTGGACATGTATTATTTTAGAATTGATCCCAAATATTTCACTAGTAGTCTCATACGATTTTTATTCTTGCACTTGTATACAGTCCCAAACGTTACAAAATTTGATGATTTAGTCCCAAAATTTGTGGTTCATTTGCATTTCTTTAGTATGTAAAATAGCCAACTATAAATGGACATTGTATATCCTAGTACAGTAAATACGAATCAATCTCATATATAAAAAGAGTTAGTGCAAAAGTGATTTACGATGACACAATTCTATCTAGACACGATTAATTTAAAGAGAAGGTCTCGAAAATTAAGACTAATTCTAAATGTTGCTTAAAATATGTCATCAAGAGCAGTTATAAACTAGTCCAGCATAAATCTATAACAAACTAAAGAAGCGCAATTACAAAAATAGTCAAAGAAAAAAGGTGGTTTCAAGGCACTTCTATGAGTAAATTTTCACTTCAGAGGTGACTGTGCCTAATTTCATAGGATTGATCGCTTAATAAATATTTAATAAACCTAAGAAACGTGTATCTCTACCAAGCTATTAATAATAACCCCGAAAAGCACCTAACATCGATTCATCAAGTATATCCTCCGGACAATTAATCTGATCTCTAGCTACTAATTATTTTTCGACCTCATACACATAGTCACGACCAATAACAAAGACCAGTGGAATTAAATACAATTTAAACCACCTATTAACCAAAAGTAGAACTTAAATAGTTATAAGAAAATGCCTAAATAATCAAACCATTACAAATTTAAAGGACAAAAACATTCAGAAAGAAAAAAGAAAAACTAAGTCTAATGAGGTGTTTGCCTAAACTTATTTTTAACATCTTATAAACTCTAACATCACTATAAGAAAATTGACTTTTGGTGACAATAATCATGTCATTATAGTTTTTCTAAATAAAGGTCTTTAATGACAGAAAAACTTCAAACTCAATCCATCATTTGAAGCTTTATACGTTGAAAAATTGACAAGTACGTGAATAATACATTTTAGCATGTGTATGAGGTATGTATAAAAGAATGGCTGCTCAAAAAGAAAAACCAATGAAAAGAGGGATTGGAGGGAGCAGAAAATTAACAGCCAAATATCAAATTGCTCCTTAGAAATATGAAATATTCAATATTTTCTCCTAATTGAGATCCCGTAAAATGAATATTATTTTAGTGAGATGTATATTTCTCCAAATGGGCTGTAGGAGGTCAAAAAATATTAACAAATAATGGGTCTTTGGAGTTTGGCCATTGATTTTCTCGTGTTTTTTCATTTCTCTTTTGTTATCATTTTCTTTCTTCTTTTTGACTTCATTAAAAATTGAACTCGTCCGGTTTTGCATTCAAAAAATAATCACATGATTTCCTAAAAATACCAAAACAAGACATTTGTTGGTCCCGAAACGAGTTAAATCAGTGTATGGGGGGGGGGGAATACACTGATGTCAGATTTTTCTGAAAGACTCAGAAAAATGCTCTAACGCACTCAGTCAGGATTCCCTGAAGTACTCAATATGCTGAATGTTCACAGGGGCAGCAGGGACGGTTTAGTAACGAGTCAGATAAACTGAGTGTGAGTAAAGTGCTCGGAAGCTCAGTAGAGATAACAAAACTACTGACTGCTAGGAAGCGAGTCAGTTGGACTACTATCTCAGTGAGTCAGAGTATGTGCGGAAAGTGAGCCCTTAGATTCTACTCGTTTTAGTTTCTGAAAATGTTTTCTCTGAGTTGCTTAGTAAATTGGTGGTTAAGGCTGAGTGCACAGTATTCAGATTCAGGATGATTGATTCAGTCCTGAAGTTAAAACCAATGCAGTATGTTCAGTTTAATATGATGACATTTATGATCCTGAACAAAACAGTAAATCAGCACACAGGGGACTTTTTAACGTGGTTCGGAGATAACCAACTCCTACGTCCACGACCTGATTTAACAGGAAGCTATCCTCAAAACCCTGAGGATAGGTACTTGGGTTTTACGTGCCAAGGGACATGAGTAGCCAACTTCCTCTCTTAGGAACTGACCCCTGGGCGTTTTACAAGTCCCAGTCCTTCTAACCAACCTATCTCACACTTTGAGAGGTTTGGTATTCTGGTTTCCAACTAAGATAGCTCTAGCAATACAAATCAATGCTAAATAATAGAGCTATCGATCTAAGCAAATACAGAGTGAATCCTACTACAACACTAGGGAAATTTAATTGCAGAGTGTTGTTTATGATATGCTTTGTGTTCTTGGATTCTTGAGAGTTTTCTCTTGGAAATTTCCCGTTAACCTTGAATGGGTGCAAGGTTCTCCATATTTATAGGCGAGATTCAAAATAGATCCGTTGGAGGAGATCAAATCAAATCTTTCCTATTTTAGGTAGATTGCAGGCTAGAAATACTGTTCGACCTACCCGCCATACTTATTCTGGCAAGTTGTCACATCACCTGCAACCTTTTGGAGACGCATTAAATGCTGCGCAGACTCTGTGCTTGCGTGTCGAAAGATCATTGGCTTTCCGCTATAACGGCTAGTTGACCTTCAGACATTTATCCTTCCTCGTACATTCAATGCTCTGAGTCTCTTGTTAATAACTCAGTCTGAACGTGTGTCTTAATGGAGTCTTACTGACATTCTTTTTGTCTCTTGTCCCATAGCATAAATAACCTTTTTGCTTTGGACTGACATGATTCAGGTGATCTGAACCAAGACCTGAGTCAGGTCCTACGTGCATTCAGCACAGCCTGATAGGTTATTCAGCTCAGTATGTGTTACCTTTTTGCTTCGGACTTACAGGATTCAGGTGAACTGAACCAAGGCCTAAGTCAGGTCCTATGTGCATTCAGCACAGCCTGATAGGTAACACTTTACTCTTCACTGACTGAGTTCTGTCCTGAACATGCTTAGTGTATTCAGTAGAAACATCAGACAATGGTACTTCAGGAATGACTTCAGGATGAATCAGCAGGCTTCGATCTTCAGCTTTAGAACAGACAATCTTCAGCGAGACTGACTGACTCCTTCAGAATGATTTACACTTCAGACTTCAGTAAATTGGGTCGACTCCAATATTCTTCAGTCTTCAGCATGGTCCTCCTGTACTGAATCTCTAACCTAACTATCCTGAACTATTTTATCCTGAACACTATACTTAGGCAAATTCATCAGGGGTTTTGAGATCTAATCAAAATCCTCAGATTGTCCTAACAATTTCCCCCTTTTTGATGATGCCAAAACCCTTAAGCAAATTCCTATTCATCTATACAATCAACTGACTTAGTCAGTGAAAATAACTCAGTACCACCTGACGAACTAGGTACTTATTCTATAAGATGAAAACAAGGAATGGGTTAGTACAGTTCTTGATAAGAATTCAGAAAAGTAAATTCAGGAGTCAACAAGAAGTTGTACTCAGGAAAAATAAATAACTTCATTGATTGATAAGAAAATACAAGTATCCTGAAGCTATTACAAAATTCCTGAACAACTAACTCCTGATCTAATCTTCATCCTTATTCCAAGCAGTCAGTGGAATCTCGTACATCTCCAGTACTCGATTCAGGACCTGCTTCATCCTGTTCCGATCAGCAACGGCCCCGGCAGCTCGTCCTACTCTGACGACTTCTTCAGAAATTGCTTTCCGGTCCAGCTGCTTAGAATTCCTAAAGAGTGGAGGAGGATACTTGATGAATTCCGGAGGAGCGATCTCAACACCTTCAGTGTCAGCATGTCTGATGATTTTAGCCCATAGATCAGGATGCTCCTGTGCCATCCAGTGATGGAGTATGACGTCTTTTTCTTCAGTCTGATCGTCCCATAACCCCACCACATAGAATAGGTATGCCCACCTATTCCGGATCGGAATCCAAACCTCCAGCATCTCAATCGGAATGAAGTCTTCAACAAACTTCGATGGAGGATGACTTTGATCTGGTCTGACCACCATCTTCCTCTGAGTCTTTATCCGAGATCCAGATGATACAGATTTCTTCTTCTGGACCTGAGAAGTCAGATACTCATTAGATTCTTTTAGGCGCTGGATCTGACTGAGCATCGAAATTTCTTTCATTTTTGCTATCTTTTCAGCATCAGTCATCACCAATTTCTTCTGAGTGGTCAGCCCAGATGGCATTATTTGTTCCTCAATCTCCTTATATAATGGCTCGAGAGCCGAATCTTCAGAGGGTCTCAACTTCTTCGGATCTGAGCCTTCAGCAGTTTCGATGGCGGCTACGGATCTAGTCCTCTTTCTATCCGCAGCCTTCAGTTCAAGGGGAAAGTTCTTCTTCTTAGCTATGCCAGTAGTGGCAATTTGCTTCTTCCCTTCTTCCCCCTTTTTGGCATCATCGTCATTAATACGTTTGACAACTTCATCCACTGACTCCGCCAAAAGATTGAACTGACTATCCATCTCAGTCTGCTTCACCTGCAATTGCCCAATCTGCCCTACCATTCCTCTCAGGCCGATACTGAGCTGATCAACGGCTGAATTGTGTGCAGCCTTCAGTCGACCCTCGAAGTTTACCATCCTTGAGTCTAGGGCAGATGCAATTTTCTCCTTCTCCTGTGCAGACAACTCCCTCAGCAGGTCCTCCTTCAGTTCAGTTCTCAGCTTTACCAACTTCTCATCAACCAGTTGATCAACCTTTTCAGACAGTTGTTGATCCAGAAAATTGGCAAGCTTAGTCTCCTGCTGAGTCTGCACATCTGAAACCATCTGATTGCAGTTCTGAATAGCATCCTTGGCTTGCTCTTTAATGACAGTGAGTTCTACATTGATTTCAGATCGAGCTTCCCCAAAGAGATCAATTGCTGCATGCATATCAGAGGCCATATCATTCAGGTCTCTATCCAGCCTTTTCATCTTCTTATTCAGAGTTTTAGAATTTGAATCAACCTTAATTGCCTGTCGCTCAACGAGAGTTACCCTTCTGTGCATATTCGAAAGAGCTCGTGAGGAATTTTCAGTGAACATAGCCGCTGGGGTGATCCAGTTTCCTCTAACTCGGTTAAGACTTGATCGACCCTCTCCTGAAGCCTCCGTTGCCCCGGGTCCAAGGGGTGCATCATCGGCCGGTGCACTGACTCCCTCAGTGCCACCTTGCTGAATGTCATCAGCAATCACCACCACCTCCATTTCAGCTTCCTTCTCCTTTCCCTTCTCTTCAGCTAACTGAGTCTCGGGCTCAGGATACGTTCTGCGAACTGTTCTGATAAAATCCACCATTTTGATCAGATGATGTAGAGAGTTAACACCAAAATGATCAAAGAGGGCGGCTTCTAAATCTGCAATGCAGTCCCATCCTCTGGACTCTCCTAGCTGACTGAGCTCAGACCAAGTAGCATTTCTGATCATGGCAAAAGTGCGGAGTTGCACAACTGCCTCCTTCTGAGCCTCAGTAAGATCAGGGAATCTCCTTTCCACCATCTCAGCTGCCTCTCCCCTTGCAACTATCTCAAAATCTGATAGACTGTTCACATCGGGCGCAGGGAAAGGCCATGGTGCTTCAGCCTGAATTAATTCAGCAGCCTCTTGCTCAACTCCTCCTTCCTGAGCAGGCTCTTCCTGACCCAAACTCTGATAGGTTTCAGCAATAGTAAGGATCAGCTGGTTGGGATCAGGGGATGCAATCGGAGCAAATTCAGGAACAGCCTGCGCCTGAGCTGGTTCCTTCTCAACAGCTTCAGCAGAATCCTGCGCCTGAGCTGATTCCTTCTCAACAGCTTCAGCAGCTTGCACTTCCATAAGCTTCTTCTCTCGCTCAGCTGACCCAGAGTAGAGAAATTTCAGCTTTTGTTGCTTGGGTCTGGAAGGCTTAGATTTATCCTCCGCTGGCTTTGCTGTATCAGACTCTGAAGACTTGCCTGCCTGAGCCTGGACTTTTCCAGTCATGCTCGCCTGGGCCTTCTTCTTCTGAGTCCGAGGCCTTCTCCTTGTGCCAGCATCATAGGAATAAGCTCTGAAGAGATGGATTTTCGCTGGGATCTCGAGTGATTGGGCCTGATCCACATCACCGAGATCCAGAGTCTCCAAGAGCATGGATATCTTGGTGCCAAAATGCATCTTGGCCTCAAAAGTCGCCTGCCCCTCTGGCGAGTACTTGATTTTGCTGGTCTCAGCCACCAGCATTTGGAGGAAGTAACCCTCCCAGTCAAAATTGTGCAGAGGGGCGTCGGAAATAGCCATCATTGTGAACAGCTTCGGCCTGGAGATCTGCTCCAATCCTCCAGCAATTCCCATCACTTCCTGACTCGTCAGGTCGAAGAAGTGACGGTTTTCAGTCCTCAAGACTGATTTATTCAGGCTGGATTTCAGCACGACATCTCCATCACACAGGGACTGGAGAAAATCCCTCTCATTCCCAAACCCATAATCCACTGGGCTTCGTCCTCTGTTGGGAAGATTAAAAACCTCCTTAATCTTCTCCCGAATGTTGAAGGTGACCCACCTCCTGACCATCTCCTCACCATCCTTTCCCTTCTCACAGGTGGTCAAGGGAATACAAGTTTCCCACTCCTGGGAGTCCTTGTTTTGCGCCATCTTCAGGTAGAAGGCAGCAATGAGTCTGGGGTGGAGCCTCTGTGGCTTTGCAGTGATGAATTGCAGAAGACCTGCATTATTAAAAAGGTCTCGCACAGGCATAAAATCGGGGTTATTAGAAGAAAAATCCCCATAGGGCTCGTAATGTATTTCGTTTCTTAAATGGAAAAGGTTTCCAAAAAAGGTATCGGCAGAAGGTGAAGCCATGGAAGATTTTGAGAGATTAGAAGAGAATCGGTTTTTAGAGAAGATAAGTTAAGAAAATATTGGGTGCATAAAAGTTTTAACAACACGATCTTCTCTTATTTATAGAAAGAAAAATTTGGTTTTAATCGGACGGTTTAGAAAATAGTGACCTATGGGATTCAATGGACAAGATTGAGCAGTAAAAAGCATTTGCCTTTTCGGTTCTTCAAAGGTAATTGGTCAAAATTTTATTGATAACTGTTCCCGCCCACAGTGCATTAAATGCACATTAGAGCATGTCCGTATTTAATTCAAACAAATTGAATTAAATAATAACCGAATATTAAAACGAACGGCTGGGATCATTTGGCAAATTAAATTGATTTGACAATACAGCAAACAGTAAAAAGGATAATGCACGCAATATCAGATGACTTAGACAAAAAATCAGGAAACATACCAGTCAGTCAGATATGGATTCTGACTGATACCACTTATTGCCCTATCAGGGTGACAAGCCCTGAGTTCAGTGTCCTGAATCTTAGTCAGTCTATACTGATCATCCATTTTATACTGAATGTTCTCCCTACAACCATTCACATTCTCTCTGGGATTCCTTCACACTGAGTCCATATGAGTTATTCCCCCTGACCTTGTGCATTCTTATCAGAGATTCAAACTGAATCACCTAAGCCTGGGTCAAGGAGTCCTAACTCTACTGATAACTCAACAAACCTGGTTTCAGGCAAAGCCTTAGTCAGGATGTCAGCTCTCTGTTTTTCAGTAGGGACTCTCTCCATCCTGATGTCCTTCTTCTCCACATGATCTCTGATAAAGTGATGCCTGATGTCTACATGCTTACACCTTGTATGTAAGACTGGGTTTTGGGATATGGCAATGGCACTATTATTGTCACAATAAATTGGGACTTCAGTGGCCTCAACTTGGTAGTCTCTCAGTTGTTGTTTCAGCCAAAGAATCTGAGAGCAACAACTGCCTGCCGCCATATACTCAGCTTCAGTAGTAGACGTTGCAACACTGGTTTGCTTTACTCCCTAGAAACTGACATGTGCCTGTAGTTGATTTCCTATCAAGTCTACAGCCTCCATAATCAGCGTCTGAATAGCCAGTCAGTTCTAGGTTGTCATCAGAGGGATACCAAAGTCCTAAGTTGACTGTACCTCTTAGGTATTTCAGAATCTTTTTGGCACTCTCTAGATGACTCTTCTTTGGATCAGACTGATACCTTGCACAAACTCCAACTGCATAAGTGATGTCCGGACGACTAGCAGTCAGATATAATAAAGATCCTATCAGTGCCCTATATTCAGTCTGATTTACTGAGGCTCCTTCTTTGTCAGGATCCAGTTTCTTATTTGTGTTCATGGGAATGCGTGAGACTCTGCTGGACTGAACTCCAAATTTCTGAATCAAGTCCCTCGCATACTTGGACTGATTAATGAAAATTCCGGAGTCAGTTTGCCTGACTTGGAGACCCAGAAAGAAATTCATTTCTCCCATCATTGACATCTCAAATTTCCCAGTCATCAGCTTGGAAAATTTCTCACAAAGCTTCAGATTAGGAGATCCAAATATTATGTCATCCACATAAATCTGAACCAAGAGAATGTCTTCCCCTTCGGTGATCCGGAAGAGGGTCCTGTCCACTGTTCCTTTCACGAATCCGTGGTCTATCAGGAATTGGGATAATGTATCATAACAAGCTCTCGGAGCTTGCTTCAGGCCACAAAGAGCTTTCTGGCGATATACCTTATTGCCAACTTTGAATCCAGGAGGTTGCTCAACATACACCTCTTCATTCAGTACACCATTCAGAAAAGCACTCTTTACGTCCATCTGATACACTTTGAATTTCTTGAATGTTGCATAAGCCAGAAACAACCTGATTGCTTCTAATCTTGCGACTGGAGCAAAGGTCTCATCATAGTCGATACCTTCGGCTTGACAGTAACCTTTTGCTACAAGCCTGACCTTATTTCTGAAAACAACATTCTTCTCATCCCTCTTGTTCTTGAAAACCCATTTGGTGCCAATAACATGTTGACGCCTAGGTCTATCCACTAACTCCCAAACTTGATTCCGCTCAAACTGATTGAGCTCATCCTGCATGGCTAGGATCCAGTTGGGATCAGCTAGAGCTTCTTCTATGCTTGTAGGTTCCTGATCACTCAGAAAGCAACAAAACATAGCGCTTTCACCAAAGGACAACCTCGTCCTGACCCCCTCATTGATATCTCCAATGATATCAGCCAATGAGTGATCATCTAGCCATCGCCTCCTGCTGACTGGAGCACTGGGAGCTACTGATGTTCCATTGCCTGATCCTGAAACATTAGTCTCAATAATAATAGGCAAAGAAGCGGAACGAGCAAGAACAGGGGATACTGAGTCATTTCCTGAGGGTTGACCAATATCAGAGAAATTGTTTCCCCCTACAGTGTTGGACTCAGTAACTGTCTCAGGTGCAGAAGCATCATCACCGACAGTACGTACCTCAGGTTGAGTCTGTCCCTCCGTCTGAGACTCAACATTTTCAGAGGTAGGGGCTTGCTGAGGGTTGACCTGAAGTCCATCCTGATCTTCATCATCATCATCCCATCCCTTGGGAGCACTGACAAGTTTGATCTTGAATTCAGGATTCTTCAGACTTAGCCTTGTTACCCTTTTGGTAATTCCCTCAGTATCAGGACTTGGAACCTGTTTCCTATGCACTGATGCAGTCTCATCAAACACAACATGAGGTGTTTCCTCCACACAAAGGGTCCGACAGTTATACACCCTGAAAGCTTTACTGACTGAGGAGTATCTTAAGAAAACTCCCTCATCAGATTTTCTATCAAAGGCTTTCAGCTGGTCTTTCCCATTGTTCAGGATGAAACACTTACACCCAAAAATATGGAAATAAGAGATGCGAGGTTTCCTCTTGTTCCAAGTTTCATAGGGTGTCTGAGCATGTTGTTTGTTCAGCATAGATCAGTTCTGAGTGTAGCAAGCAGTGTTGATTGCTTCAGCCCAGTACTTCTTGGGTAGTCCTGATTCAGCCAACATGGTCCTGGCAGCTTCCTTCAGGGTACGATTCCTTCTTTCAGCTACCCCATTCTGCTGAGGGGTCCTAGCTGCAGAAGTCTCATGAGCTATACCATGGTTAGTACAAAAGTCAGTTATAATAGAGTTTATAAACTCGGTTCCTCGATCTGATCGAATCCTGACAATGCTCTGACCCTGTTCAGTACTCAATTGCTTGAGTAACTCAGGAAGCTTGACCTGTGTCTCCTTTTTGTTCAGCAAGAAAATAACCCATGTGTACCTGGAATAGTCATCAACAACAACAAGGGTATATTTCCTACCATTTATGCTGACAGGAGTTACTGGACCAAAGAGATCCATGTGCAGGAGCTGAAGCACTCTGTCAGTAGAGAAGGCTTCCTTTACCTTGAATGAGGCTTTGGTTTGCTTGCCTTCCTGACACGCTCCGCACACATGGTCTTTGCTAAAAACTTCATTAGGCAAACCATCTACAAGAGAAAGTCTAGAGATTTTGTTAATAATCTTGAAGTTTAAGTGACTCAGACGTTTATGCCAAAGCCAACTGAGCTCAGAGGAGCTCTTAGCGACCAGACAGGTTTCAGGAGGGCTGCTCTTGAAGTCAGCAAAATATACATTGCCCCTCCTGACTCCTGTAATCAGAACCTGCAGTGTAGATTTGTCCTTTACGAGACACATGTTAGATGTAAATTCTACACTATATCCTCGGTCACAAAACTGACTAACCGAGAGCAAGTTATGTCTCAGTCCTTCAACATATGATACATTCATAACACGGACAGAGTTAATAACAAGGGTTCCGAATCCTCTGGTGAAACCCTTAGAGTTATCACCAAAGGTTACCTGCGGGCCTTCTTGAGCTACATAATCCTGAAGGAGATCAC
>JAPKLY010000398.1:0-13090 GCA_026898435.1 Prunella vulgaris
AGCATACTGCATTGTTTAGAAAACTATCACAACTGAGTCTTCATCCTGATCAGTAAAACTGTGCACCAGCCTTAACCACCATTTACTAAGCAAACTCAGAGAAAAAGTTTTCAGAAGCTAAAACGAGTAGAAACTAAGGGCTCACATTCCGCACGTACTCTAGCTTACTGAGATAGTAGTCCAACTAACTTGCTTCTGAGCAGTCAGTAGGTTTGTTATCTCTACTGAGCTTCCGAGCACTTTACTCACACTCAGCCTATCTGACTCCATTACTGATTTGTCCCTGCTGCCCCTGCGGACTATCAGTTCTGCTAAGTAATATCAGGATCTTCCTGACTGAGCGTGTAAGAGTATTTTTCTGAGTCTTCAGAAAAATCTGACATCAATATATTCCCCCCCCCATACACTGATTTAACTCATTTCAGGACCAACACCTTCCATTATTATATTCCATTCATGATGGACAAGGAGCATCTACTATAATCGTGCAATATAGTTAGACATATAAAGAATCAGGTATAAGACAGTCAACCACAACTCATCAACGCCATTTTCAAGCTTACAGTTTCAGATTCAGGTGTACAGACATTAGATCTATATCATTTTCCTAGAAACCGCAAGGTTGTCATCAAGATTCTTTATCCGAAACGTGTTTTATCATAGGAAACTCACGCCTTAACTCGAATTTCCCACAAATGGCGCCAGATGATAAGTTCAATATGAGCATGTCATATTAATACATCATTGAGTCGTGAAGGAGGAAGACAAATACCTAGTATTCTCCTCCACATGTGATGAACACAATGCTATTTCCAGCTCGGATTCATTTCGTCCACTGCACTCTGCCTTCTTCGTAAATCTGCAACAAAGTCAGGCCAAAAAAGATTCCGGCGTCGACCCTCCGACGCTCTAATTAGTATTTCAGACCACCACGGATGTAATGGTAACAATAATATCGAGAAAATATCTGAGTAAAAATGAATTGTTCTCCAAGAATGATTAAGTGTGCTATTTATACCCTTCTCTTCATTAAGAAAGGGTAGGCAAGTCATTTCGCACCTTTGGGACCACAAGGAGTGGCACACATAGGTAGCGGAGCATGACTACACTGAAATAGTACATCTAGAGTAGACACATGGCGCCAGATTAGTGGCGGCCTTGTAATATTCTAATTCCTTCATGGGATTTAGGCGGCTACATGTGCCCTACCTGATACACTTTATCAGATGACGACGTTTGCCCTCTAAGATCCAGCCATTGAATCATGAATCAATAATCACCGTGGATATGCGACGTTTGGATACTGGTAATAGGCTTAATCTCTCACCTCTTGACTGAGGTCACTGACCAGAGGTGACTTAACAATCATTTATCGTGTTCATACCGTATCGTTCCTTCCTCTGACCACTGGACTCTCCAGAGGTCCCCCCTTCTAAAAGGGGAAAAACTCTCTCATCCTCTATCTAAGAGCTCACGTGTCATGAACTCCTTGGATCCATGGGTCCAAATCGGATCAAAGGAGCTCCCAGCTGTCATCTCTGGGATGCGGACTATTTTGTCCACATCACAAGAGATCAGTTTACTCCCTAGAAACTGACATGTGTCTGTCGTTGATTTCCTATTTATCAGACAACCTCCATAATCAGCATCAGAATAACCTGTCAGTTCTAGGTTGTCATCAGATATAGTAACATATTTGGGAGTGAATTTTTAAATTTGTATCATAATATTAATTTGTTTTTTTAAAGACAACACACCAAATAATAAAATAAAAAAAATTTGCCAGCTGTTGGCGGAAAGGGGTATACGCAATTAGGAATGGCATACCGTACCGTACCGCCCATACCGTATACCGTACCGAAATTTTTGATATACCGTACCATACCGAAATGCATACCGCATACTGTACTGTACCGTACCGATATTTCGATATATACCGATTTACACCGAAATACATGTCCATACCGGTATATACCGTCACACCGGTCCATACCGAAATAATTGAAGTATAACTTTAATTAAATAAAACTAAATTTAATATTAAATTATTAAAATGGTATATACCGGCATACCGAGATACCGGAATATTTTTGGTATACCGGTTTATACCGAAAATATTTCGGTATATACCGGTATACCAAAAAATTTTAAAATTCTATACTGATACCGTACCGAAAATATCGGTATGGTCTCATACCGTACTGAAATATTCGGTATACCGAATTTTTTTATAAATTAAATATTTTTCGCTATGATTATACTGGTATTTTCGGTATTTGCTCCACCCCTATACACAATGTATGTCATCCACGAGATTTTTAAGTGATCCAACTTTTTTAAAAAAACAAAAAATCAACGGTAGAGGCAAGACTGATCCAAACGAAAAGGGACGGGTGAGCCAGTTATAGGACAGATTATTTTATCACTCTTAGGTAGAAAATACAATGGTGGGAAAATTAGAGAGGTTGTGATGGTGGATGGTTGTGGAGAGCGGGTGGCGATGGTGTGTTGAAGAGAAGAGGGGCAGTTGCCGGCTAAAAAAGAGTTAATATTTCTAAAGAGAGGTAGTATTGCTTCACACTTGTTTTTTTAAATGTAATGACGTTTTTTATATTGCTCTAATTTTGACTTTTGCAATATTTTGTAAAAGTGCTTGTGGTTATTGCAATGTGAATATGTCGATGTCACAAAAACAAAATAGAATTTACTTCACTAGACATGTTATATTGCACACAAGTGTAATATATTTTCATGCTAGTTGTACATTTTAACTAGTATAATTTTGATTTAATTTTAATTTTAAAATATTACATCAAACTGTTTCTTGACCTTTTCGATGAAGCCGACTAAAAAAATATTATTATTTTATAATTTTTTTTTTCTTAATTTATGACTTGCAAGTTAACATATCATGGTCGTTCTTAGTATGTACATTCAGTGACATGTCACAGGGCCTCCAAAATTTAGAGGCTCAATTCTGAAATTTTTTTAAGTTAATATAGATAAATCTTAATAAAATTATTCTTATATTTCAAAGGACAAAAAATTAGGAAGTTCGTTAGTCAGTTAAGATATGAGATTTTACCTATAAATACGTACTTTACATTTTTCAAATATTGAAACATATTTTTTTTCAACAATTATAAAATATACTATTGCAAATGCACATAAAAAAATACTACAACATCAAGAAAAATTTTGAGCAAAAAATCTTGTGCTTTCCTCCTTAATTTAATTTTAATTAATTTTTTCTCAAAAAAGTCACCAAATTCATGGTGTTTAACGAATATTTTTTTTATTTATGTTGGTAATTGTTTAATCTTCTCTAATTATTTAATTTCAATCATTACATTTGAAGCCTTATTTTAAAAAGTAGCACAAGACCTCCATATTCTTTGGGACGAGTCTGTAACATATACGTCAGCTTTGTTTTGAACAACACCATCTAAAGATTCTTTTGTAAATATTTATTATTTTTCAATTTAATTTATGCAAATATAGTGAAATTCAGTGGTTTTCTGTTTTTAAGTAAAAACATAAATGGCATTCACGTTTCTATCTTCATTCACGATTTATATCTTCATTTGTGCGCTTGATCAATTGAATTCATTAAATTAGATTCGGTAACCGTTAAGTGGGACGATCTACTCTCAAAATCAAATGCAATTAATTATTGTGGGTCTATAATAATATAAAAAGCAGCAATTAATTCACTAAATGATTCAAGCCCCTTTCAAGAATTTTTTATTTTTTTTTATCCAATTTGAACCAAAAAAATCCATATGGTAACTACTTCAATTAATTTATAACTAATTCTAATTTATTACTTACATAATCAAACACAATTAATTACAAATTCTAATTTACTACACTCATAACTAAATTTATCTTATTTACTGAATAATTTGTCAACTGGTTGCTAACTATTTTGCCAACCTGAATTAAAATTGTAGTAGGAGTATCATAGATTTTTTATGTTCAAATTCGATAAAAAGAATTTTATTAAAAAAGGATAAAAAAGAAAATATCATCTCCAAAATGTTTAAAAAAATAATAATAATCACAACTTGCATGATTTTACAAGGAAACATGTTAGGATTCGGAACTGCGAACCTTATTTATACAAACTTTATTACCCGTCCAGTACTAAACAAATTAAAGGGGTCGACTAATCAATCAAATTCACAATCACACATACACAACTGCTTTCTTGATCATCAGTTTTGACAATCAAACACATTAATTTCTTTTGGATAACCTAACCTTCAACCCGTGTCTTGCTTGAAGTATGATGGAATCACGAGGAGTGACAGGATGATTCTCCACTAGATGAATGTCGTAAAGATATATGATCATCGCAGCCACCATTTTCATCTGAAAGAAAGCCATCTCCTTCCCCAAACACGTCCTCGGCCCTGCGTTAAACGCCGGGAACTTGTATGACGGCTCGTGCTTTATCCCTCCGCCCTCGTTAAACCATCTCTCCGGCCTGAACTCTAAGCAGTCTTTTCCCCACACGCTCTCCATTCTTCCCACCGAATAGAAGGAAAATATAAGCTTCGCATTCTCACCGAGGTAATGCCCACTAGGAAGAACATCCGGTTGAACCGGAGCTTTGTCCTCCAAAGCCACGGGAGGGAATAACCTCAGAGACTCACACAGTGCTCCATGGAGGTATCTTAGCTTGCACGACTTTTCAACATTGAAGAACCTCCATTTCTTGTCCTCCATCTTCAACTCGGTTTCAATCTCTTCTCTAATCTTGTTTACTGCTGAAGGGCTCAGAGAAATTAGCCAAAAAAGCCATGTAAGGCAAGTGCTCGTCGTGTCTCTACCAGCAAACATCAAACTCAACGCAGTGTCTTTCAAGAAGTGTAGTAGATCACCCTCGTTTCCCATGTTTTTCTCTTCATACACTTTCTTGAAAGCTCTTAATAAATTGAAGTCACTGTCTTGATGCTCCCCGATATTAGTAACATGAGGGTAGATGAACTCGTCGAAGGCCGCGGAAGCTTCAATTAATTTCTTCTCACCCCCGATTTTCAGCCATTTCAGGAGCTTCCACATGGTTTCAGGGATGATGTGCCTGTGCAGCAAAGGCTCTGCGACGTAACTGAAAGCCTTCTCACAAGGAATATACGGCAACTCAACGCACAAGCTGCACGGATCATAGTCCAAAACCAGCTTGCATATATTATCAAAAGTGAACCTCTGGAAAACATCCTGCAGATCAACATCCCTCCCCTGTTTACAGAAATAATCAAGGACAGGGAGAAGGCCGGTTTCTACCTTGTGCCGAACAGCCCCTTCTAAGGAAGTGGAAAATTTTTCATGATTCAAGTGGGACAGAGTTGTCCTCCTGTGAATCTCCCACAATTCAAAATCAGCGGCGAAAATCCCATCTCCCAAGATATCGAAAATCTTGAGGAATTCAGGGCCCTTTGGATAGTTGGAGAAGTTCTTGCTGAAGACGTGGTGGATATTAGCAGGATCACAGGTGAAGAGCATGTTTATGTTGCAAAACCAGGGGCCTTTGACCGCGTATGTGCCTCCACATTCACTCAAAACCTCTGTTGCATAATCATGTCCCCTGCGCAGGTTCTGGAGAATCGCCGGAAGCATTCCTACGAGAGGCCAGTTCGTCGGCTCCGGCCTTTTCTTCCCCCTTCTGCTTAGCAAGTAGACAAGGTAGAGTATCACAGGGATACTAAAGAAAAATTCGAAAGTTGCCATTGGATTGGGTAAGGAATGGGTGTTCTGACGTTTGGTGTTTTATACAAGTTCCATCTTTTTATGTTACTTTTTTCGTATATTTATTTTATAGTAGTATTAACCTTTTAATTACTAAATGCGTTTTTTAGTAGTCTATTCATCATAATAAAGGCATACCAATATTATGACAACAAATCTCATTCTCCATAATATATTAGCTGATGTGCGCAGAAAATCCACACATAATATTATTATTATAATTACTTAGTCTGGTTTATTAATTTGTTTTGAATTTTTTTTTATGAATTTTTTTATTTTGTTTTGTTACATTTAAATTTTTGTTTACGTTTTATGTCAAATTGTTTGAAATAATTTTTTTTATTGAGCAATCCAGACAAATTTGGTATATTTTTTTTATGTTTCTGATATTTAATTTGTAAATTTCTAGTAGGTCACGTTGTGGTTTGAATTTTGTTATTTTTTTATGGCATTAATTTATTGTTTCATGCTTTATTTTTGAAATTTCGAAGAAAATGATAAATGTTCATCCTATTTTAATTGAAACAGTAAGTAGTATTTTATTATAAATATTTACATGTTTATCTTTATTTTTATTTTTTTGTATATTTATCAATTGGTTTCTTTATCTTATTCAATGTAAGAAAAAATTGTTAAAAAGAAATAAATGGTATCGTCTTTCCTTTACTATGAAAGTAAGTATTTCAAACTAAATTACATATTAAATCAGATACATAAATCGTTTAAGAAAAAAATAAAAATTGTTTTTTCTTGATTTGATGTGTCCTTCCATGTAAGTTGTTCCCTATCCCATCGCCATAACCATTTTGTTGTCTTCCCAATTTGTGACAATTGGAGGCATTGATTTTTTATCTTTAAATAACATGAAATTGTAATTCAAATTTTTCATTAATATGTTCTTGTATGCAAAACGTGTTATACATAAATATTAAATTACCTGGACATAGTGGTTATTGTTCACTACAGCCATACAGATTGATCTCGGTCTTTCAGGCACTTCATTTTGAAATGGCAGTGTGGTAATGGACATGTATGGTGATAACGTAATAAATGCCACGTTGTAAGCTGGTGCAACTAAGAAGGCCATGTGCGGGAGCATGAACCATTTATTAACCGGTGCAGTCGGTGTATAACTGTTGGGAGAAATCCTAGCAGTCCCTGCCTTGGAGGCGAGCTGCGCTCAAGTCCACTGTTCGCTCGATTGAAGGCATAGTTGCGTGCCGCCCGTGGCGCTGAAGCTAGATATTGGGTTTAAAGGAATTGATTGTACTACTCATACCAACAAGGTGCATCTTCTTTTCTGGTGCACATTGTGAAAGAACTCTAAAGTTAAGCGTGCTTGGCTTGGAGCAATTTCATGATGGGTGATCCCCTGGGAAGTTCTCAGGGTGTGTGCGAGTGAGGACATAAGCACGCTAGAAAAGACCCGTGTTGGTTTGTGAGGATAGTACATCAGTTCTACTCAGTGCTACCGATCCTACAATAACAATTCAGTGATTATAAGACTTCTTCGACATAATTTCCATCCCTAAAAGCCTTTTTGTATAAATCAATATTTTCTCTAAGTTCTGTCACCAAGTCCTCCCTTACACGTTTCTAATTCTCCTCTCCAAACCCCACCAGTCCTGCTACAGCACGGAATCCACAGTGTCTGTCACCCTTTACGTTTATCACATCATCTATGTATGACTCTTTGAACCTGTATGTTTTAGGGGTTTTTAAGTTTCTTTATTTTTAGCGCATGGCTAATTGAGTGATCAAATCAAAAATTACGTACACTAGTATCATGATTAATACAAAAATGTAAAGAGATTACAAGAAAATTACCTATTACAATGAAATTGAAAGATTACTCTACTACCTTGAAAATCCAACTCTTAATCTAGAAAGCGAAATGTAAAAAACGAAACGTAGGAATGAAGCTCTTGACGATACGAATCTAACGGTATAAACGGATGAAAGATCTAATAGCTAGATTGCAAGAATTTGTAGAGAGAAGTGCAAGGAATTAAGAAAACTCACTAATAACTACCTAATATCTCTCTAAAACCCCTAATAAAAGTGGAATAATCAAAAGTCCCTCCAAAATCTGATGATTGGTGTATTTATAGTGCTCCTCATGCTTAGACCAAAGTGCCCTCCATTAAACAATCAAAACGACGAAAATGCCCTTAATGAGTTGGAATTTCGCACAAGCGCGGGACCGGAAGCTTGGAGGCGTGCGACCACGCTGTACGCGCGCTTAGCCGCACGGCCATTAGGCGCTCGATCCAGAAAGTGAGCGCGAAACCATGGCCTTGAGCTCGCGCTACCATGCACTGACTGGGGCGCGACCATGGCCCTTTTGTGACGTCCGATCTCCGACTTCCTTGTTTCCGATACGATTTCTCATCTGAGCTTCCTAGGGTCTTTCCTTGAGTCATTTGAACTTCTCCACATGCTCGGAACACATCAACTCTTCCTCTCTAATCACGAACTCCTCGTTTTTGCTCATTTTTCCCTACAAAACACAGTTTCTTGCCAACACGGGGTCAATAACACAAAGTATTGCATATTAGGGTCAAATATGAACATAATCTCATCAAAACCATATATAAATGGATGCAAAATGATGCAATTGTGACCCTAATCAATGTTTGACTGATCAACTATGACAATCTCCATTGGCCTAGTAATTGTAACCTTGTCGTCCTTGCAGCAGGTAAGCTCGATAGAGAGCATTATTGTCTCGTACGGGATGATGGATGTGCCCCCAAAGCCTTTGAGGATGGTTTCATAGGGCCTGGCTTCGAGATTTCCTATCTGGTCCATGGTAAACTTAAAGATGATGTTGTACAAGCAACCATTGTCGCCCAGTATCCTGTTAACTTGCATCCCGAGGATCCTAGTCGAGATAAATAGTGAATCATATCTTGGCAAAGAATACCCTCAAAATTATTGTTGGAGAAGGTGATGACCACATTCTTCGCCATTGTTGGTTAGGGAATGCTTACCAAGTTGACCTGGTTCAGGGCTCGCAGCTCGGCCTTCTCTTTGCGGTTGGAGGAGGTGATCATTAGGACAAGACCCCCCAATGCTCCTCCAGGCTGGAGCATGTCTACTTGGCCAGATGCTTGGAGAGGGGTGTCATCGAGAAGGTCATCATCGTCGTTCTCCAGTTGGGCAATGTTGGCATTTTGGCGTTGATGGCCTCTTTTAGCTCAGTCCCACCAGGAAGGGTCTTGGTCATTCCTAGCCTTCCTAGGTGCGGGCCTTTTAACATACTCGTCTAAGTCTACTTCCTCAAATAGCTTTTAAAGTTGCCTGAGGAGATCATGACAACGGCTTGTATTGTGTTCGGGACTGTTGTGATAAGCGCAAAAGCCCTAATCGTTGGGGCGGCAAGGCACCTGGCACATTGTGCGAGTCTCTTCGAGCATGTGTTTTCCCTTAGTGGCATTGAATATACATGTTGGGGTCTGGTTGAGTTTGTCGATGATGGTCACATAGACTTCATTGTTGAAGTGCTTGAAAGTGCCCAATGTTTATGTCACAATTCCTCTTTTTCTTGGGAGAGGAAATTGATGAGGCTCTAGATGGCTCCCCTTCCTTATTGACTTCTATCAATCATTGGGCGCGCAGCTTGTGGCAGTTGATCAACTCGCCAGATCGGCACCTACACTCAGTGTAGGTAGTGCGGAGATCCTTGGTCAGAGTGCTTAACATAGGGAAGTCTCCTCGAAACCCCACGAGGATGGAGAGTAAAGCGAGTTTGTCGCTGACTAGTTCCCTTCCGAGGATGATCTCATCGATCCTATCGATGTATTATTCGTCGGTCTCATCCTTCAGCTGCCTCACCCTCATGAGGGAGAAATTATTTTTTAAGGACTGTAATTATAGGGTAGTTGTAATTTAAAGACAATATATTTTCGGACCTGAAAAGTAGGACAATAATTTTGAAAAGATGTAAATCTTGGCGAATTAAGCCCGAATTTAAACCTTCGGGTTCAATTTGCCTAGATCTACCGCTTTTCAAAATTATTGTCCTACTTTTTCAAGCCAAAAAATATATTTTTCTTACAACTACCCTATAATTACAATCCTAAAAAAATATTTTTCTCCAGAACCTGAGTATTGGCTGTGATAATGATTCTTGTATAATAAAAATATTATTAACACTTGAATGAAATACAATTTATTTTCTTGAATTTTGGGTTCTTCTCTCTAGCTACGTTCCTCTGATTCTCCTTCAACTTTTGACTCGGCTTTGGTCTTGAATTGACTGGGGTTTGACTTTGACTTGAAAGGTTGATCTAAGGACGAATTGTCTTGTTTTGGAAGATTTTGGTGAAGAACGCTTCAGATTTTGGTGAAGAACGATCTTCGAATCTTCAAGATGGATTTGTGCTCGAAACACTTGATCGGAAGGATTTGGCCCCTTGCTCCTGGATCGAAGTGTGTTTGCGGATGAACTTGACGAAGAACGCTTTGAAGATGGCGATGAAGGCTTGAAGTCTTCAAGTTGTTCTTCAAGGTAGAAACGTCTGATCAGAGGGATTTGCTCCTTGATTCTAATCGAATGATGTTTCTGGCTGGATTTGGCGAAGAACGCTTGATGATCTTCAATCTGTTCTTCAAGAAAAACGTCTGATCGGAGGGATTTGGCCTCTTGTCTTGGATCAAATGATGTTTCTGGAGGGTTTTGACGAAGAACGACTTGAATATTCGAAGAACTTCTTCAGATTTGGTGAAGAACGCTTGAATCTTCGAAGAGCTGGATCAATGGATCTTCTTAGCTCGTAGTTTTGCTCGTCAAGAGTATTGCTGCTACTCATTCATCTTCGATGAGTGTGGACCACTTCGAATGAACATGAAAGGCCCCTATTTATAGGGTGTGGAGGTGAAGACCTTCCTTATTCGTGCTGACACGTGGTGCGATCTGGTTGGCTGATATTGATTTGATTGGCAGGATTTACGAATCAACCAAATTTAGCTTGATTGATTTCCGCCGCCTTCATAAATAGGGCAAATCAGCCATTTATTGTCATTTATGAGTACCATGAGACTTGTAATTTAATAACGACTTGTATCATGTACAATAAATATCATTTTACTATTTAATTAAAGAATTAATTTGATAAATCCTCAAAATTAAAATAGCAATATACGTTTGATATTTATTTAATTTATACCGTGTCATTATTTAATTTGGTGCAATTTTTGTATACTTACAAATGCCCCCTCTTGCTGTGTTCACGGTCATTTTTTGACTTGGAGTGAATGAAGCACGAAATCTTGAATTTCTCGCTTGAAATTTGAACTTTTGGAGGAGTTGATATATGTGGGCCGGCCCAATCAATTTTATTAAGCAGATTTGGCCCAAGTGACTATTTGAGAGCTTTCTAATTGGGCTTCAACATTTTCTTTTGAGCCCATTTGTCATTTTTTAAAGCTCTTCTTATTTTTTTTGGTCTTTGAGCTCATCCTGTGATTAGCCCAATCAAATTCAATTATCTGATTTCTGAGCCCAACTTCACCGATTTGTATATTAGTGTTTGCTTCCAAGAGGATATGATGAGGATATGACGCCTGATTTTCAGGAATTGCTGAAATTTTGATCAATTAAGGAGCAAATCAATTCAACTTTTGTAGAGAATTTCTTTAACTCTTCTGAAATCATCGAAGCAGCATTAGTTTGAGTTCTGGAATGAATGGCGTGCGACGATGGACGGCGGCTTGAAGAGTTTCATCTTGTCTAACTTTCAAGCGAAATTCGGCGCCGGCTGGTTATCGCATGAAGAAGGTGGTGTCTGTGATTCGCGTGGAGGCATCAGATGATTTCAGACGACTTTCGGCATCGATTGGGCGTTTCTGGCATCGATCGTGATTTCAGCGACATCGATTGGGCGCGGAAGAGGCAGGGGAACGTTGATCAACTCAGAACTCCGGCCAGAACTTTGATCCCGCGGCAACAGCTTCAACTCGGTGACGCGTGCGTGGAGGATTGGTGGGATTTGAGGAGCAGTTTCGGCATGAGGGGCGGTGGTTTTAGAATCCAGATCGTCGTGATTTCCAGGTGGTGGATCCGATAAAGACTTGCGGCGCCTGACGGTGAGACTCGGCATGGCACATGCTCGATCTCCAGCATCATTGGCGGCTAGTCCCGACTGCAGCTTCTAGGAATTTTCAATTGGCGACAGATATTTCTTCATCAACAAGGCGGCTGCAAAGCGGATCTTGTGGCCAGAGTCGGTGGCGAGATTTGACAGAACTGGCGGTGAAATTTCCGGGCAATGTGCGTGGCGTGCAGCGGTCGTAGCCAGGTTGCAGCGATTTGAGGCGATGATGTCCTTGCGGTGGATTTGGCGGTGCACAAAGCTGGTTCCAGATCCGTGGAGATGGCTTCGTGGCTCACAGAGCATCCTCTTGGCGCATGACGTGGATCGATCGTGGTGATTTCTGGAAACAATAGGTTTAGAGGCAAAATTTGGGGCTCTCTTGCGCCATTTCCGGCAACGATCAATCATGAGCGCAACGTGGCTTCGCATTCGCGATGGTGAATATCTAGCGTGATTCGAACTTGGGCGCGAACAATAGCACACTTGTGGTGCGTACAGGCTGGAAATATGGTGATGCTTTGAAGAAAGAGATTTGAACAATTCACTGCTGAACAGGCTTTGGGCCAATTTTAAACTTAGAACCTTTTAAGCCATTCAATAAAAGAAAATATGAATTTAACTTCCTCACTTAATATCATGAATTGGGCTTCTTAATTTAGATTGTGGACTGGACCAATTGTGCCTGTTAATTGACTTACAAGAATTGAGCCTCATAAAATGAATAGACTTTTGGGCTTTTAATAATTTAATGAACTAAAATAAATTTAATTCACTAAATTTATTTAAATAATTTTAGGCTTTTAAAGAAATAACACTTCAAGCCCATTTAATTATTTAAATATGATTTTTGCCCCTTTTAATTCTTTTGCCAATTTTGACACATTTATTTGTCTCGCAGCCCTTTTGCTTCAACTTTTCCTCATAATCCACTTCAAGATTGTCAAGCTATCTTTCGGAGTTCGCCATCTGATCATTCTCAAAAGCAAGTTCAACCGCCACTTGATCATCCTCGAAAGCGAGCTCAACCACCACTTGATCATCTTCAACGTCAAGCTCAATTGACACTTGATCATCCCTAACGTCAAGCTCAACCGCCACTTGATCATCCTCTACAGCAAGCTCAACCGCCACTTGATCATCCTCAACAGCAAGCTCAACCGCCTATTGATCATCATAAACAGCAAGCTCAACCGTCTATTGATCATCTTCATCAGCAAGCTCAACCGCCAATTGATCATCCT
>JAPKLY010000398.1:13100-25112 GCA_026898435.1 Prunella vulgaris
TTGATCATCTTCATCAGCAAGCTCAACCGCCAATTGATCATCCTCAATAGCGAGCATCAAACAGTGGACGAGGGGACTTATCTCACATCGAAGAGTGGTCTTAACATCCAAAGCATCTAAGGTGTGGATCTTTGAAGGCAGCAAATCATGAAGATTATGATTCAAGCAACATGGAGTTTCTGCCAACACTAGGACGATGCATCACCATTGAGCAAGAGAGGATGGACAACCCTTTAAAGTTTGTTGGTGAGATGTAGCAAATAGTAGCGTCAGGCCTTCAATCCTGGATGTGACCTTCGAGCAATTAAAGTACCAACAGAGCAATTGACATCACATCATCAACCTTGGCATGATGGCTATGAAGGGTGCATTGGAAGGCTTGTGAGCAGTGGGGAGCAGCTCAACAGAGAAGTGGCTTTGAAGCTTCGAACTAGAGTGCAACACTTTGACCTTCATTGATGACGGTAAAGAAGAAAAGCACGAGGCATGGGCAATAACGTGTAAGCAGCTTGACTATGATGTGATGGCCATTCCACAACTACTTAGAGTGAAGACAAACTTGAAAGACTTGATGCAGATCTGGTAGCTTAGACAGAATGTCCGGCTTCTTGGCGATTCTAGACAGCGGGGTGGGATTTGGCTCGGACTCTGCATGATCCACACTTCGAAGTAAGCAGCGAAGCAAAGAGCTTGCACTTTGTGGGGCTTAGTAGTCAGGGGCATGAGCAATCAACATCTTTGCAACAAAGTGACAGGCCTAAGCATGCAACAACTTTTACAACATGAGAGACAACATGATGGCTTAGAGCAAGCATGTGATTTTTCTACCACGAGAATGGATGCTGATGGCAAAGAGCACGCGAGTGATGACAATATGGGTGCTGCTGAGGGGTGTACGAAGCAGGCATCGGGCAGTTGATGGCAGCGAGAGGAGCAACTTGATGAGCTATATAGGAAGAAGAAGATATTATCTGTGAAGCTGGAGCAGCAACAATGATCTCTTTAGAGTGCCAAAGACAAGACTTGAACTATTGCGAGAAGCATCTTTGCCATCAAGAAGATCCCAGTTTGAAAAGCGCCATATCAAAAAGCTTGGAGAAGTCCCAGTTGAAGCTAGAAGCTGCTTTGAAGGAGTTGAAGAACATTGCCCCTTTGCATAGCTTGTGTATGACCCACTTGTATAGCTTGATAGGCTGCTCTTGTATCTCGCTTTGCTTTATTGTAATCAACTCCATTTGCTTTAATATTGAAATTTCATCAGCTGCTTGCATTTGAGCTTCTATACCGCCTTTATTGTTTTCAATATCTCATTAAGTATGCAAACTTAAACAAGATAATTGAAAATATGACTGGACTTAGAGACTTCTAATTTGCCTACGTACCCCTATAAGAGGATCAAGGCATAACGTAGTTCAAAAGAAATCCCAATTTGATTTGATTTGGGGGAATGCATAAACAGTTTATACTCATGTAGGCTAGGAGTGACGTACAGTTTAAACTCGTGAGTCAAGGAGTCTTGATTTGAAGATAGTTTATACTCGTATCAGGGAGTCTTCAACATGTAAATAGTTTAGCCTCGTGTCAAGGAGATATGATTTGGATATGATTGATAGTTTATACTCGTATCAAGGAGTAGTCCAAACAGTTTAGGCTCGTGTCGAGGAGCATTGATTTGGGCATTTGATAGATAGTTTATACTCGTATCAGGGAGTAGTCCAAACAGTTTAGGCTCGTGTCGAGGAGCATTGACTTAGATTTGATAGATAGTTTATACTCGTATCAGGGAGTCTTCAACTTGACTTGCATTTAATAGATAGTTTATACTCGTATCAGGGAGTAGTCCAACCAGTTTAGGCTCGTGCCGAGGAGCATTGACTTGGGCATTTGATAGACAGTTTATACTCGTATCAGGGAGTAGTCCAAACAGTTTAGGCTCGTGCCGAGGAGCATTGGCTTCTGCATCTTCAGATGGTCTCTTCAAGAACTATCTTTCCTTGTTGAGCCAACTGCATGATCTTTTCTTTGAAGATGAAGCAATCTTCAATTGGATGGCATACCAACCGATAGTACTTGCAGTACTTTGGGTCATCAGTTTGTCCAGCTTCTTCTGGCCTTTTCATCCGAGGCAACTCGATGAGCTCTGCATCAATAAAGTCATCAAATATCCTGGAGACGTCAGAGTCTAAGAATGGATATTCCTTATGCCGCATTTCTTTCAAAGTAAAACCCCTTTGTCCCCTATCGCGAGGTAGATTTGTTATGTATTCTTTAGTTGAAGGCTTGACATAAGACCTGTTGTGATGCTTTTGAAGTGGTGGACCTTCGACTCCTCTTGCATCCATGCTTAGCTCCATGTCGTGAGCTCTTGTTGTCAATTCTTCAAAGGTCTTCGGTTGGATTCCTTGAAGAATGTAGTGGAGGCTCCACTACATGCCTTAAATGCACATCTCGATCAAAGATATTTCAGAGAGTCTATCCTTGCAGTTCAAGCTAAGATTCCTTCATCGATCGATGTAGTCGATGACAGGCTCTTCCTTTTGTTGACGCGTGTTTGTCAGTTCGATCATGCTGACTGTCCTCTTTGTGCTGTAGAAGCGGTTGAGGAATTCACATTCCATCTGGTTCCAACTGTCAATGGAGTTAGCCTCAAAAGTCGTTGTACCAGTTGAAGGCATTGCCCTTGAGGGAGCGGACGAACAGCTTGACTAGATGATCGCCATATGTCCCGGCATTGTTGCAGGTCTCGACAAAGTGTGCCACATGTTACTTTGGGTTGCCTTTGCCATCGAACTGCTGGAACTTTGGAGGTTGGTAGCCGACTGGCATCCTCAAGCAGTTGATCCGGTCAGTGTAAGGCTTGGCATAGCTATGGCTTGACTTGGAGTTGTCTTCAAACTTCTCCTTCAAAGTCTCCAAGATGAGCTCTTTGAGTTGGTCGACTTGTATCCTTCCATCAACCGATATTGGAAACTCCCTAGCACTTGGCTCAGTCTCAGCTTCTTAGCATTTGCTCGAAGTTTCCACTTCATCACATTCTTCAACTTGTTTTTCAAGAGCATGACTTGACTCGACGCCGTCCACCTTACTAATCAGCTTAGCAATTATTGAGTCTCGTTCTTTGACATGGCTGGTGAGGCTTTCAACAGCTTTGAGCAGACTTGAGAGTCTTTCTTCAATAGTTGAAGTGTCTGCCATCGTCACTGAAGCTGCTCCTAAAGTTGATGAGGAGTCTAACTGGGAGAGAGGAGTTGAGCTTGCTGAGTCAACTTCATCATCCTTTGCGGCTCGAGGTGATCTGTTCCCAACTGAAGAGTTGGTTTGCGAAGAGGCTTCTTCAAACTGCAACCTCTTTGATATGCTTCGAGTGACCACGTTGGCTTCGGCTGGCTTGGATGAAGCAACTCTAACATAGATCTTGCTTGCTGAAGACATGCTGAAGATGGTTGATATAGACTTGAAGCTTTGAAGTCTTAAAGAGGAGAGATGAGAGGTAGAGTGAAGTCCCACTGGACGTGCCAAATTTGTGATAACGATTCTTGTGTAATAAAAATATTATTAACACTTGAATGAAATATAATTTATTTTCTTGAATTTTGGGTTCTTCTCTCTAGCTATGTTCCTCTGCTTCTCTTTCAAATTTTGACTCGGCTTTGGTCTTGATTTGACTGGGGTTTGACTTTGACTTGAACGGTTGATCCAAGGATGAATTGTCTTGTTTTGGGTCGAACGAGGTCTATGGAAGATTTTGGTGAAGAACGCTTCAAATTTGGTGAAGAACGACCTTCGAATCTTCAAGATGGATTTGAGTGGAAACACTTGATCGAAAGGATTTGGCCCCTTGCTCCTGGATCGAAGAGTGTTTGCGGATGAACTTGACGAAGAACGCTTTGAAGATGGCGATGAACGCTTGAAGTCTCAAGTTGTTCTTCAAGGTAGAAACGTCTGATCAAAGGGATTCGCTCCTTGATTCTAATCGAATGATGTTTATGGCTGGATTTGGCGAAGAACGGTTGAAGAAGGCGAAGAATGTTTAATGATCTTCAATGTGTTCTTCAAGAAAAACATCGGATCGGAGGGATTTGGCCTCTTGTCTTGGATCAAACGATGTTTCTGGAGGGTTTTGACGAAGAACGACTTGAATATTCGAAGAACTTCTTCAGATTTGGTGAAGAATGCTTGATTCTTCGAAGAGCTGGATCGATGGATCTTCTTAGCTCGCAGTTTTGCTCGTCTAGAGGATTGCTGCTACTCGTTCGTCTTTGATGGGTCTGGACCACTTCGAATGAACATGAAAGGCCCCTATTTATAGGGTGGGGAGGTGAAGACCTTCCTTATTCGCGCTGACACGTGGCATGATCTGGTTGGCTGATATTCAATTTATTGGCAGGATTTACGAATCAACCAAATTTAGCTTGACCGATTTCCGCCATCTTCATAAATAGGGCAAATTATCCATTTATTGTCATTTACGAGTACCAGGAGACTCGTAATTTAATAACGACTTGCATCGTGTACAATAAATATCATTTTACTATTTAATTAGATAATTAATTTGATAAATCCTCAAAATTAAAATCGCAATGTATGTTTGATATTTATTTAATTTATACACGTGTCATTATTTAATTGGGGGCAATTTTTGTATGCTTACAGTGGTGAAAGAATGCGAGAAAAATATTTTTTTGGACTATAATTATATGTAGTTGTAATATAAGAACAATATATTTTTGGGCTTTTTAGGTCAATTGAGCTCGAACTTAAACCTATAATTATTGTCCTAATAAAATCCCCTCATGAGGCGGTGCCGACTCTCAGGCTTGTTTATTTTGTCAGTTAAGTATGAGACAAATTTCACCCGAGATCGGAGAAGCTCATAATGAACCTCAGATGGAGGTTGTCATACCACTTGTAGGCTAACTCGCCCAGTGTTCGTGGAAATTGACAACATTTGGTCGTGTTTGAAGCTCCTTGCCCTGTCATATATATATATATATATATATATATATATATATATGCGATATTTGGATAATTGAGTCTCAGGGTCAGTCTTTCCCTCGTAGAGGGGAGTGATTTTGGTTTGCACCGGCATGCACTCCAGCGCGATACAGAGTGGCTCATTGTCAGATATCAACTTCTTGGGGTTGCCCCCTTTGACATCCACTTTGCCCACCACCTCCTCGAGGAATTTTTGGAAGGCGAGGATGAGTGATTGTTATTGGCTGCTACTCGCAGCCAAATAGACCATGGCCTCAGGGGGCTTTTCCCCGTATGATCAGCGAGGACGGACGTCAGGGCCCAATCGATCAAGGGTCAAGATCCTCGGGTGATCATCTTCAATTTAGGCAAAAAAGATATTAGTTGAAATGGGCAAAAAAATATTTCCTCCGTCCCAAAACTACTTTCACATTTTCCTTATTTGTACGTCCCAACTCTTCTTTCACACACCTAAAAAGAAAATCTTTTTCACTCACAAAAGTCAACAAAATACACTTTTTCTTATTTTATTATTTAACTTTACACTCACATACTTACTTTTCCTTGGTTCGCGTGCCCGAGACTACTATGAAAGTAGTTTCAGGACGGAGGGAGTAACACCCTTGTCAATTTAAGAAATAAAGAAATTTATCCTAAAATTAGTTAGGGTCTTTAAAAATAAAATAACATGAAAAGTGTGGATTTATAAAAATAAATAAAAGTCAAATTAATTAAGAGAATCATATTCAAACAATTTTTTTCAAAAGCTATCTAATGTCAGCAAAATTAAAGTAAGAATTGGCCCACATTTGTAATTTTATAAGAAGAGTAAATTTCTTTTTTCCCTATTTTGGGAGGGCATTTTTTTTTTACCTTATTTTAAAATAAAATTTCTTTTTTTTTCCCCAATTTGGACATAAAAGTCCTTTATATCCTTACTACACCTATTTTAATCCAGGTTGACAAATGGTTGACAACAAGGTTGACAAACTATTCAGCAAATAAAATAAGTTTGGTTATGTGTGTAATAAATTAGAATTTACGATTTGTTAATTTTGGTTATGAGGGTAATAAATTAGAATATATTAGTTATAAATAAAATGGAGAAGTAAGGGTAATATGTAGGGGTGTTCAAAAAATCAGAACCGGCTGTTCCGAACCGTTGAACCGAAGCGTAAATGTTATATTGAAGGGCCGATTACGGTTCGAATATAAAAAAACCGGCTGTTCCGCGAACCTCTGATTTTAGCGGTTTTTTAAAGAAAAAAATCAAATCCCCCCCCCCCCTCCATTTTTTTAATTTATAAATAGAATGTAATTTATAATTTTCTAATTAGTTCATAATTTTTAACTTGTAAAATTGTAGTGTTAGTAACTTAGTATAGTGGTGCTATTACTATAATTGTTAGTTATTACTTGTTCATTGTAATTTATAAATTAGTAAGTGCACAAATTTTATCAATAAAATTTAATTTCAATTCAATTTGTACTTATATAGTTGTGTTATTATGTAAATTTTATATTTTGTAAGTTTGTAAATTTTAAATTTAATCAAAAGATATGCAACTATTTTAAATTATAGATCAATAATCATATTTATCATATATTTTAATTAAATTAAAAAAAATGAAAAATCGGAAAACCGGCGGTTCCGAACCGGAACCTTAACCTTGTAACCGTCGGTTCGGTTACGGTTCAAAATATTGGCGAACCGTAATCGGCGGTTCTGAACCGTAACCGGCGGTTCGTGGACTTTTTAAGATTAAATTGGAAAAAAAAAAAGGTAATCTCTAAAATGGACAATTTTGTGCATTTTCACGTTATAAAACAATGGATTATGAATGATTTTTTATGCTCATGGAAATTTAATATGGTAAGTCAATGCAAGGATCCAACTTACAAATTAACATTTTTATTTAAAGAAAACTAATATTTTTTTTATTCATGATTTGCTAGTAAACCATAACATAATTCATTGGGAATTTTACTTGTTTTTAAAAATTTGTATTAACTCGAGTTCACGGTGAACTTAAGTTTATCAATTATCACTATCATGTGTATATATTATTACTGTCATAATATTCACAATCACTTTTATGCATATAAACTATCACTGTTTAAAAAGTTTAGTATGTTTTTATAACAGTGATAGTATGCATGATTAGCAGTGATAGTGATTATACATAACAGTGATACGAGATCATATGAACTCGAGTTCACAAGAGACCCACTCTTACTTATTTGTCTAAATTAAGTAGGAAAAAATCTTATTTTTGAATATTTTTGTGTTTTCAACAAATGTCAAACCAATTCGCAAAGGACAAAGTATTATATAGATTATTTTCATTTAATTAAAATGTGCTTCATAATATGAATTATTTTCAAACAATATCTACACTTGGCAAAGAGATTGGCACCAACTGTTTGGAGAATTTTTTATTTTTTTTTAAGTGGGACAAAAAAGATTTTATCCTATTAAATTTGGGTAGAATTTATATATTTTTAATATAGCTTATGTTGTTTTTACCAACATTAGCTAAAGAATTTTGGCCCTTGGACTAGAAGAGAACTCGCCAAGTGAAGCTAAAATATTCCCATCTTAAACATAATAATAATAAGGCTTAATTGCAAAATAAATCATCACTTTTGCGTAAATTGCAATTTAATCTAAACTTTTGAATTTTGGTAAAATAAATCATCACCTTTCATATTTTTTGTAATTTAAACTTCGGGCAACTTGCCACTTTCCCAAAAAATAATGTGGCCAAATAAATGCACATTCACCATCCAAATAAGCATCCAAATCATTAAATATCTAAAAATATAAATAAAATTATTAATATTATAAATATAAAAATAAATTAAAAATATAATATTAAAAAATTAGACATTTTTTTTAAATTTAAAAATTTGAATGTATTTTAAAAAATAAATAAATATTTTATTATATTTAAATACATAAGTAAAAATAATAATATATAGGGAAATACACATTCTAGTCAGATTTTAAAGGCCAAATTCCACACGGGTCATGCTCAACAAAATCACTTACACCCAAGTCTAATTTTTCTCTAATACTTATAATTTACCAATTAATTAATATTTTAAATGTACATTATTAATCAAATTATGAATTTTGAAATCTTAAATACCAAATAAACCAACTCTATCTCTCACTTTCTTCCACTCTCTCTCTCTTGAGAGAAACTCTTTCTCTCTCTTTTCTTCTCTCACCCGATTATTTCCAGCAAATTTATAAGGTGTTGTCGTTGTTTGAATATCAAATAAACGGAGGGGTTTTAATCTACTCGTTGAGAGCATTATAAAGATACCAAAATCAAGGGGTTGGAGGGTTGGGGTTCGTCGGTGGAGGATTTAGGCAAGTGCAAACGCCGGTTTGAGGTTGTGGTGGAGCTTTGAGGCGACGGTACGCTGCAATGGAATGGGTCAAATTGACGGTGATGACGGCTTCTGATTTTTTATTTGGGCGACGTCGGCAGACAGGTTTTTGGTGACGACGACGGCGATGGTTTTGACCTTTACGGTTTCCAATGGCGGATTTTTCCATTCTCCGCCAAATTTTGGTGCGAGCTTGACTGTAAGTCTCTCTCCGTTTTCTCATGTTGCATATTTTCTTGATTTATGTTGTTTCTTTTTCTTCATTTTTCAGTGTGGAGGGTTGGGGTTCCGTCGGTGGAGGATTGAGGCGAGTTCAGACGCCGCTTTGAGGTTGAGGTGGAGCTTTGAGACGGCTGAGGTGGCGGTACACTGCGATGGAGTGGATCGAATTGATGGTGATGACGGTTTCTAAAATTTTATTTAGGCGACGACGACAGACAGGTTTTCGGTGACGACGACGGCAATGATTATGGCCTTTGGGGTTTCCAATGGCGGATTTTTCCATTCTCCGGTAAATTTGGTGCGAGCTTGACGGTAAGTCTCTCTCTGTTTTCTTTTGTTGCATATTTTCTTGTGTTATGTTGTTTCTTTTTCTTCATTTTCCAGTATAATGCTTGTGTATAAAATTTTCTCCTCATTTTATCGAGAAGATGAAAGTAATTGGGGCCAATGTAGTTATGGAATGATAAAGTATTTTTAGAATTGGAAAGTCAGTCTAGTTTTTCATTTTTTTTAATTTCCAATCTAGATAAAATAGTGTTGGCCTATCTTTTATACAATAGTGATAAGTTGCTATTTACTTAGAAAAACTGAAATTTTGATTTTGGGGTTGGAGGGTTGAAAGCCAGTGAAGCTGTACATTTTGGATGTTGTATTGCATAGGGATAGAAATGGGTATTAAAGTGTTTCTGTAATAGGTTATGTTTTTCCATTGATGCTTATCCTATGTAAAGTGGATGTCAACAAATAGAGTTATTTCTTTATGTCACAAATGAGAATAGGGTTTGTCTAAGAAGCTCAACTTCAACTTTCTAATGTTACGTATAACTCTTTGAGAAATCAGGTCATCAAGTACTTTGTAGAGTTGGAAGTAGAGCTGTCAAAACGGGCCGGCGGGACGGAGCGGGCCTAAACCCGCAAAAGCCCGCCTTTTGGCGGTGCGGGGCGGGGCGGGCTGAAAATATGGCGGGCCGCAAAAACTCAAACCCAACCCATTTAATGGTGGGTTGCGGGCTTCAGCAGGCCATCCCAATTTTATTTATTTTTTTGAAAATTTTATGAACTAATACTTCAACTAAATTTATTAAATAAAATAGTGACATAATAAATGTATAACTAAAATCTCGTCACGAGAATCACAAATCTCATAAAATAAAGTTTGTCAAATATAATACAAATCTCATAAAATAAAATTCACAAAATAAATCAATAATGTTAAAGACATAAACTTAGCACAAACCATAGAGTTTCTTAAAATTTATCAATTATTACATCATAAAATCAATTTTTTTTGTGAGAGGAGCACAATAATTTGTTATTTTGTTTGGAAAAAATTAAGAAAATGAATAATAAAAATTTTAAATTTAAAAATTAATTAAAATATCATATTATATGTATATATATTAATGTGTATATATATACATATATAATATATACACACTGGCGGGCTGGCCCGCCCCAACCCGCGGCCCGACCCGCCAAACCCGCGACCCAAACGGGCCAGCCCGTCTAGGCCCGCCTCTATACGGGCTTGGAAATATTTGGCCCAACCCTCAATTTATTATGGCGGGGCGGGCTGGCCCAACGGGCTCAACCCATTTTAACGGGTCTGGTTGGAAGTGCAAAATCTGAAACAAGATGGTGGTTCTTGTATTAATTGGTGCTAATGGTTTAATCAATTTAGGTTTTCACTCATGGGGTCTTTCGATTGAATTTGCTGATATAAAATCTGTTGTATGTTCCACTTCCCAAGCTTTTACCTCTGTTTAATTTGTCAATACTAACCAACATGGTTCCAGCAGAAGAAGGGAGAAGGAAGAAGATAAGGACCCAAAAGATGAGGAGAAGAAGTGAACAATCATTTGGCAAATATCTACCATCATGTATAATATCAAGTTTGGAAACTTGGTGGTTGCTATTGTTGTTAGGAACCTAGTAAAATTTGAATTACATTCATTGTTTTGCCTCAATGCTTACCTCTAGTTGGACGTGTAATGTGTGGCCATTTTTTTAATATTAAGTTTCTTTCTTTATTGTTACTCTAATGGATTAGTTCGTTATACCATTGAATCATTCGAGATGTCCAATTATACTATACTATTTTCGATCTTTTTAATATTAAATAATATTCTGCTTTTTTTATTGTTGTTTCAATGGAGCATTATACTATTGCTATTCAGTTATACTTTAGTGTTATATTATTAAGTATGTTATACTATTCATAATCAATTATACTATAGTGGTCACGATAATACTATAGTATTCTTGAACATACCATACTGTAGCATTTAAATTTGAATTTAGTTACTGTAGCGTGTCAGTTAGATACTGTATTATCGCCTTGAAGAAATCGACGATTTTCCTATGGATTTGTATATTGGATTTGAAATAAAAAAGTAGATTCACAGTTTTTTAGGAACGTCTACTATAGCATAGGTAGTTGTAGCCTTTTGAGTGTTCCTATTGCTTTTTCAGCTTATTAATGTTTACTAACTTGATTACATTTTGCTAATTTAGACTTGTTTGTATTAGGAAAAAGTGATGTTGACCAGCCTTTAATATCATTGGTTATTTTAGACCACTTTGCGTTTCTCCCTAATATATATATATATATATATATATATATATAAATGAAGGTGCGTGGTGCGTGAGATTAAAAAGATTTAGAGAAGTGTTATTAAAAATGTTGAAAAAATAAAAGACAACACTACACAGCGGAAGACATAAACGCACACATTCTGCAAAGGGATATCAAAATTGTCATAGGCTATACAAAATGTATAGACTATGCTGCTTCATTAGCAGGAAAACTTCACTATAACTTGTAGTGAGATAAATACAAGGTTTACACAAGAAACCCAAATTCAAGGCCGGCCAAGACCTACACAAGATCACACAAGGATCTAAACAAGACGTATAAGAATAGACCTAAACAAAACCTAACACGTCTACGTTCAGCCGAACGGATTGTTAGATTTAAACAGTGAATGTTGTGAACAATGCCGAGATAAATGTTCCCAACATTCTAATGAACCGTCTATAACCTAGAATCTAGTGAATGACACATGATCCGTTCAACTCTAAATTATATCTTTCGGTCATACAAAAAATAATGAAATGGTGCTCTATTTATAGACGTGATAATTGAGCTCTCCACTCCACAATGAAGCCAAGTAGTGGGCTTCAAAATAACCACCCATGATTGATAACTTCCAAGTTAGTGGATATTCCTCTACTCAAGCTATGGAACCGCTTGACGTTTCTGGAACCTTCTGGAACCTTCACGTCTTCAACTGCCATGCCTAGACAAATAACATAACATGGAAAAATCATTAGGAAAGTTAGTAGAAAGGGCGAATTCTGATGTTGTCTAAAATGATGGCAATACATTGCATAACATTTTTCGTCAACATCAACAAT